>VXAA01002421.1:96843-148686 GCA_013399115.1 Anseranas semipalmata
TTTTTTTTTTTTTTTTTCCCAGTAAGATTGTATTTTCATTCTGTTTTGCGATCAAATGGTTTAGGAATCTCAATCAGTCCATTTCAAAGCCCTTTCTGCTTCCTTCAGCTGCCCTGGCATATTAATGACTTTAGAGGAAATTGCTAAAGCCTGAGCTTTGTGTGTTATTGCTGTAAATTGGTTATATTTTTGCTTTATTTGCTACCAGTGGAAGAAATAGAAATACCAAGTCATGACCAGGCTGTAGTTTTAAAACATAGCAGTGAGGTGGGAAGGTGTTTGGCTTTCCAGTGCAATGCCAAACTCCATTCCCTTTCCTTCCATTGCAGTCGCAGAGGGTGGATCCGGGGTGCTCCCGCCTGCCCCCGGGAAAAGCCCGGCGGGGCGGAAGGGAGGGGTTTGGCTGACGGGAGCCAACCCCCTCGGTGTGTCAAGCCGCAGCCAGAAAACGGGGGGAAAATTCCCGCTCGGTTGCAGAAGAAATGAAAAGCAGAAGTGTTGCGAGCACACAGCAGCTCTGTCTGGAGGAGCGACGTGGAGCCTCTTCTGTGAAATCTCGGCTCGTTCTGGAACGGGCGTTGCAGCTGGACGGGGCTCAGAGAAGAGAGCTGAAAATGATCAAAGAGCTCCAAAAATGTTCATCTGTGGAGAGCACGAAACTCTTGGCTTCGTTAGCCTGTAACAGGAGGGGGATCGTAGGGCGAAAGCACGATGAAAAGGACGGGCCAGGAGGAAGCGTTGCTTAAACACTCACCCCTCTGGCAGGGGAAGGGCACAGGGACCTTCTAGGGAAACCAAGAGGTGGGGAATTCCCAAGGAATGGGATAAATAGTTAGGAACAGGTGATTTAGCATGAGGGTTATGGCCAGGCTGATGCTGGGAGTGTAGCAGGGAAGGTGATGGGACATCCCTTTGGATATCCAGATCCTTGGTACCGGAGCAATGACCGTGCCAGTTCTGGAAGAGATATTACAGCTCCTGCTCAAAGTGCAGGCATTGCTTGAAGTACTGGAGGTCAGGGTGAGACCCTTGATGGGCGGGATCTCTTCTTTTTCGAGCATGTTGTATTTCCTAGAAAGCATCATAGGACATCTCAGTGGATACCATTTCCTTAGAGTTAGGTCTCATTCCTCTCTCTTTTCTTTTCTCTTCTTTTCTCTCTTCTCTTATTTTGTCTTTTCTGTACATAATTTTCACCATTCTCAGTAAATAGTGACAGCAGTACTTTCCATCTGCCATGATAGGGTTTCCATTGGCAGAGGGGCACAGGCTCTGGGGAACGTGCGTGTGCTCCCTGCGCCAGAGCCGTCGCGCTGTGCTGTTTGCTTTATCGGCCGCAGCCTCTCGCCTCTGTCGTCGCAGCCCTATCCAGCCCTGCCCCTCTTCCTGCTGTGGGGAACACAGGCAAATGCGTTGGGTGGTAAACGGGAAGGAATGAAGCCCACGAGTGCGTGCCCGTGCTTTCCCTGGGTTTAGCAAAAATGGGCTACTTTCAGATAAAAGCACCATTCGGGGGCTTTTATTACTAGCTAAAAGACCAAGGGCTTTGGTGAGAATCAGAAAAGTCCACCAGGGCCGGATTTAAATGAGCTGAGAATCTCATTTCTCCCCCCTTCATCCCCAAATCACGCTCTCATGTTCTCCTGGCTCGGCTGCTCTAGCTGCAAAAATTCTAATTATTTGGGGGTTGCGGAGCAAATCTAATCCACTAACCTCGAGAGCTGAAGTCACGTCCCAGGTGTCCACAGTGCGCACTGCTGGGTTTAGCAGCACCTACAGGCACGTACCGCGCGGTTCCTTTATCCCTCCTGGCCTCCCAAATGTTTGCTTTCCTCCACGACCCGGAGGCAGCGCGGTCTGCGGCTGTGCGCAGGCACCAGGCTTGGGGCCGATTCGCCCCGGTCGCTGCCCACGGGGGCTGAGCTCCTGGGCGTAAAACTCGTGTCATGAGCCAGGGCCAGCGTCTGTGCCGTCACGCGTCCGCTCGCGCTGCGCTCCGGCTCCATCCAGCAGCTGAATTACCCAGAGAGAAGTTCTTTTCCTCTTGCAAAACGTATCTTAAGCGTGCTTTGAGACTTTGGGGTGAAATCCTGTCTCTGTGCTATTTGGAGCCACAGGAAAACTCTGCGGTTCTGGTGCGATCTGTCCTGAGTTGAGGACAAATTTTGGCTGCGTGTGTCAATTGCTCTTCCCTACCTTGGAGCTGCCCAGCCGGGGCTCGCCTCGGGCCCGTGGAACTAGATGAGAAATGCAGTCTCGGTTTCAGCAGTTTGGATCAGTCCCCAGAACAGCACATTTCTTGTTTGCATTTCACTTCCTCGTTTAAGATTAATCGATATAGTTCCCTACTCGACGCAGGAATGAGGGTGGAAGGGAGAACTCAACTCCGCTTAACCCCCAGTGTTGAAATCCGTGCGAGGAATGCTTAGTTTTATTTTCCTAGCCTTTCTTATCCTGCTTTGCTCCTCATGGGAGCTGTTTGCATGAGTGTTTTGGTGTCGTTCTATTTTTGCTAGCCTTTTCCTAATCCACCCAGCTCTGTGGGGTATATGAACATTTAACATAGCTTCGTGTCATTTCCGTGTTGATCTTGCACACTGGAATTTTATTTTAATGAATTACATGTATATTTTACTCATGAAAGTAGGCAAAACACAGCTTAAACGTGAGAGGAAAAAATCTACCAAAAGCTCAGGATGGGAGATGTGTATACAGGTAGTGCCTCTGAAAGTTTTTAAATGCACCAACATTGCCATCCCTACCGTATCACTTGTGCCGTGGTTGCAGCTAAAGGCATGGGTCGAGATCAGCCTTTGAACACGTTTAAGGTGTAGTAATTCACACGCTGAGGAAAAGAAAAATACGGAGAGAGCTTATTCACACAGTGGTACGTGCTGCGGAGCACAGACGTTTTGGGGCGCGGGGCGAGACGGGGGCTGTGGATCACGGCTACTTGGCAGTGCCTTCGGGCACTGCATGCAAGGACGGGAGGCCCCTGCAGGACCTCCCACCCGTCACCCCTGGGCTCAGACATCTGCGGGGGCATGGGCATCCTACGGTCTGGAAAACAGTCCCCTGGGGTGAGACATTCTGAGCGTGTTCATCTTCTTCCCTCGCTAGAGGAAGGAATTACAGGTTCCCAGGGTGCAGGAGTTTCCCCTCTGCCCCGCGACCTCAGCTACACGAGGCAAGCTCGGCATTTGCATGTGCCATGGGTTTGGTGCCGGGTACGCGGGTGCCGTGCCCTCGGGCATGCCTTCCTTGCGCGATCGGAAGGGAAGCGCCCGACCCTTTTCCCGGGCTGCGGGCACGATGCGGGATAAGGAAAGCAGCCTGGAGGAACGTGCTCGCTGTGCTCGCCCTGAGCGTGATGTGCTTTCTGTATTCGGTAGCTTGCAGTGGCTTCGTTGGTAGCTGTGTCCCCTCTCCTCTTAAGCACCCTTCCCTGATCCCCAGGTGGAGATGCTCCCTGCTGCTGCCTGCCCAGGGTGACCTCCACCATACAGTGCTGACTGCTCAGGTTGGTTTGCTGATGGTTTCTGAAAGGAACCGGGGCGTGTGGACCTGCATGGAGACCTCCCCAGCCTGGTGCCTCGGCCACGAGAGGCTCTCGCTCCGGCATTGTTCGAAGCAGAGATGGCAGCAACAGTGCAGTGATCTGTACTAATGCTAAGTTAATGAGAAAAATCTCCCGTCAGAGCTGTGCACGTCCTGTTGTGAAAATCAATTCAAGAAGATCACTTAAAGATTTTTTCAAGCTTGGTTGGGGCTTGTCATTCTGCATTCATGCCTCATTTCCCAATAAAAGTTGCTGTAAAGACAATTTTCAGGAACCTGTGCGTAGTCTGAATAAATACAACTGGCATGAGCAGAATGGGAAAGTGAGATGCAAATCAAATAGTGATGGATGCGGATGGGGGAAAGACCATTGATCTGTCTGCTGGAGAGGCGGAGGAGCCGGGAGATTAATTAGGAGCGAGGAATATTTTTCACGAAGCGTTTGGTCCTCCCTTGCTTCCCCTTCTCTGTGCGCTGAGGTGTGAGCAGCCTTTCTCACTGAAGCCAGCGGCGCGGCAGCCGTGCCCAGCTCACGGGCAGGGTCCTCTCGGCAGCAGCCCCGTGTCCGTGCACCCCTGCTGATGGGTGTCCCCACACGTTCCCCTCCCAAAGCCCCGTGGGAAGGAAGTGCCACGCTCTATCCCCAGGCAGGCTCACTCCCAGGCTGTGTTCTCCTCGCTCTGCCTCTGGCACCCCCTTTCCTGCTGCGTGCGAGCACCAAGCCAGCTGGCCGGGCCTGTCCCCTTTCTGTCCTCGGGTCCCTTTCCCAGCCTTAGAACTCGCCAAGTTCCCCGCTCTATCTTCTTGGCAGGGCTGGGGATGCTCACGTTTGTCCTTTGCTGCCCTCTTTTGCTTTCCAATAACCCGATGCTCCAACGGATGCATTTGACGTGACTCCTGAAGCATGCTCTTCCGGCGGGTTAGCAAACAAAATTAAAAAGAAAGCAATTAGGGCTCTGGCAACCTCCACCAGAGCCAACACTGGTGAGAAGGGGTGCGCCGAGCAGACACTGGGCTGTTTTCTGTGGCAGAAAGCCGAGAAGGAGAGATGCCTCCCGGGCTCCGAAGTGAGGGCTCTCACCCAGCCCGACGCCTTGCTTCATGCGGGCGGCACGGGGTCTGCGGTGCCGGAGGTGCTGCCAGCCGGGTCCCCTCCCTGCCGCTGTGCTGGTGCTTGCTGGTGTTTGCTGGTTAAGCAGATTTAGGATGCAGTCAGATCCACTGCCGTGTCCTCGAAGCTACAGAGAATTGCTTCCTGGTGCAGCAGTGCTACGTGGGAAGCTCAGGGTTGAAGAGAGATGCACTGGAAAATATGGCATTTCTGGTTTTAATTTGAAATGCACAAATTACCTTAATTGAGCTGCCTGGGATGCCTGCATTATGTTAATGCCTGGAATAAGAGCATCTTCATTTAGAAATCTGCTCAAGCCAATTGAATGCATTGGTGACAGCAATAGCAAGGTATCGCAGCTCCCGGAGGCAGACTGCGTCCGTTCGCCTTCGGCTGCCAGCCCCGGCTGTGGGTACCAAAGGGCACCGGGGTCCTGCTGCAAGCACACAACGCGCGGGTGAGGGGTTCGGCCCTTTTGCGGGGGGAGCTTGGGAAAGCATTGGTGGTACGGTTATTTTTTGGAAATCTTGAACGGCGATGACTTTTTGGCTTGCGATTTGACTGCAGCTAGGGGAGTTTTGGATGAGACCTTACATAGTCTCTTGCTTGTGCTAAGACCACTCATGTGCCTCTGTGTCAAACGGGGAACGTGTCTGAATCGTTTAGTTTTATGCTTTAAACAAATTTGATCCGTGTATTTCCGTTGCTTTGCTCTTGGAAATGGCGTGTCCCTTGATTGAACTGTAAAGGAAAAAAAACAAAGCAATCTCGAGAGAAACACCAACAGCCCCAGCTAGGAGAGCTGGGGTGAAAAGTGGAGGTGTGGAGCGAAGGTTTGGCTGGGATGTGATTATGGGGGATGCAGGAGGGGTGGGGTGACCCTGGGCAAGCCACCTGCTCCCGAATTCCCCGCTTGTCGCACGGGGAGGGCAGCGACCTCCCGAGCAGCAGCTTTTCTCATCGCACAGCCACAGCAGCACGGCTTTCCAGCAGGAATATTGCCATTACTGGGAGTCGGGGCTCCCTCCTGGGGGTAACTTTGCTCAGCCTTTGCAACCCCAGTATTGGTAATTTGCTCTGGCACTGAAAATGCACGTGAACTGTCTACAGACGCGTCTCCCCGCTCCGGTGGCAGGGCAGGTCCTGCTGTCCCTGCCGGGCAGCCCCGCTCACTTCCCTTTCAATGCTGATCAGCAGCTTTTGGTGGCAGAGCTGCTGCCGACTTCAGCACGGCCTTTCCAGGTGTTATTCCCGCAATTAAAGATGCCACCAGCAATTCATCTGGGTCTGTGCTACTCTGGGGCTTAGGCTCTGAGTAACTCAAAGAGCATTAAGTGAGGTGAAAATGCTCCTTTGGTGCTTAAGTGGGCAAGCTGTCGCTTAACGAGCCTGCGGGCCGCCGTTGTGCTTGCTGGTCCCTGTTTCCAGGCGGGACGGACATTTGGTACCTGTTGGTGTAATTTACTGTCACTGTGTGTGTTTTGGGTTCAGGCTGAGGTGACCCATGAAAGGCTGCAGCTCCCTTGGGGCAGCGCAATAATAAAGCACAACCCTTCCAAAACCTTTTTTCTGCATTTTTTTTTTTAATCTCCAGTTATTTCTCACCATCCAGCACCATGAGCTGTTAGAGAAGTCAGCTAGCTCTCCCCTGTTGATATATTGTTTCTTTTTCTTTTCTTTTTTTTTCTTTTTCCTTGTCTTTTCCCACTAGCCAGATGAGAGGCTTCTTCCTCAGGTTTCCCTGACTTTCCCCGGGATTTCCTGTCCCCCCTGGGCTGCGCATTTCCCCTACAGCATTAAGGGGGCTCCCCACGAGGAGGGGTGGGGGCCGCTGCGGGACAGCCATGGGAGCTGAGCAGAAGAGCAGCGGGAGAGCCTGGCACGGGGCCTGCCTGGGAGCTGCTCATTCCCCGTTGCAGCGCACGCTGGCTGCTCCCACCACAGCTGCGGCACCTCTCCTGCGCCCGGCCTGGGGGGGGTCCCTTCAGAGCCCTCCCGCGCTGCGTTAAGTGCAAAGCTCCTGAAAATCTGTTTGGTGATGCGCCGTGAAAGGTGCGGGCTGGTCTCTTTGCCCTGCAGAAATGCGCCTGTGCTAACCGTAAGCGTGAACCTTTGTGAACGTGGGTGCAGAAGTGTTTGCTGTGAGGTTGCGGCGAAGCAAGCGTGTGCGTTTGTGCAGCACTGGGAGAAGCCAGCCTCGCCTGTTTGTTTCCATGTGCCCCTCCGTGACACCGTCCTGAATCTGCAAATCCACAGGAGGGTCATGAGCCAGGAGAGAACGGAAAGCCTGCAGCAGGAGGCTGCTATTTTCCGTAACTGGGACTGTAGAGGGTGCCATACCATAGACTATACCCGGACTTCCCGTGGGCGCCAGCGGGTGTGACGAGAGGGTGGCTCTGGTGATGGCCTTTGCTCATCAGCAGCACTCCCTGCTGGAATGAAATGCTTAAGGAATTAAAAACAATAATAACAATAATAATCCACTGCTTGCCATCCTGGTGGAAAATAAATTGGCTTTAAAGAAGGGTCGCTTTTAACCTTGGTTGTTGTGGCCCCAGGAGCAGCTGCCTTGGAATAAAATCAGGGAAGTCTTGCAGTTACGTGGAGGTAGGTGCAAGGAGCGCACTCGTTGCATTGAACCAACAGCTAAGGTGCTTCTGGCACCTGGAAAGCCTACAGCAGTTTTACCCGTGAGATCGGAAGGGCTCTGTGCCTGGCTGCAAAGCACACGCTCGAGTCCTGCCCATAAAGCAAGGAGGGATGCTTCTGTTCCTGGGGGTACCACCTGAGGTGCTGTCCTCTGGTGCTCCAGGGAGAGGCACTTCGGTGTGAAACACGGAGCAGGGGTCAAATATGACGTGTTTCAGTATTTCCACACGATAGCTGTGGTGCTGCAGCAGGAAGCCTGCCTCCCTCTGGCCCTTGCGACGTCTTTTCGTCATGGGGCAGGCTGGGTCCTGCTTCCAAAGACCGGCCAGGGTGCTCGCATGGAGTCGGCGAAGTTGTAATGGTGGTTGCAAATTACGCATCCTCCTGGCGAGCAGGCGCGGAATAAGCTGCTTTTCTGCTCGCAGGAGAAAATAAAGTCCCTTCTGCGTACTTCCGCCCTATTTGTGCACCATGCAACGCGCGTTTTATCAGCGTTTAAAGGCACCAGAGTAACAAAGAGTGGAGCAAGTTTTGAGGTCATCGAGCAACGCTGAAAGCCTTGCAACGGGAGCTAACTGTAACATCTTTCAAAGGGTTCTCCTGGGGTCCATATGTGTAGACTGGTAAAGCTGTTAACGTTCCCAATTAGGTTTTAATTTATCTTAGTTTCCTCAGTATTGCCATTAAAAGTCACACCGTACAGCCATTAAACCTTAACATTACAATCTCAGAGTTTTGTCAGGTGCTGGCCAGCAAATCTAACTATATACAAGCTGCAGAAACTGGACTTTAATTCCAGCTTTAAAAAAATGTTTAAATGGGTCAGGAGAATTTACCCCGGACATCTGTTTGACGTATAATGTGAGGATATTTAAAAGTCTTTTAACAAAAACAAATAAAGGCTTCCACATTCCCAAGGACAGAAACCATTTAATCTACTTGTACAGTCCTTTCAAGAATTTACCATTTTGGCAGGAGATATATGTCATTAAAGAAACAACCAATAAGATTTATTATGGCTAATTTATGTCTGTAACAGCTAAGACATGTTTTTGGGCAGTAGAGCTCACCACGGGCAGTGTTTTCCTTCCTGCACATTCTTATTGTTTTAGTTTATTACAGCAGCACGTCTTGTGAGATCATTTATTGCTTAGCATGATGGTACGAAGAACCCATTTATTACTGGGAGACATCAACACATTGAGTGAGATCACTCCCTTTCCTTTGGGTCAGTGTACTGTAGGTGATGAAATCATGTATTTATCTACAACTTATTAGATGCATTTGATTGACTGGGGATCAATTTTTGTTTAACCAACTGTGCTGATGAGGAAGTTTCTCAGTGTACCACCGCAATGTTTCAAAACAGCCGTTAAAATAATTATCATAATACGGGACCATGGGGCAGTCCTGTAACACATGTTTGCAGCGAGAAGAGGACAGTTCTAGCAACTAAAAATATAAGCCATATGGAAAACTCATCCAGCTCCGAGGGGAAAAAGGCTCAACCTGTTGTAGGTTTTTTATGAATTGGGAACGGTACAGTAAATGTTTGGGATAACCCAAGTCACCAGTAGGTCTTTCCTGCCATTGGTGAACTTCTGACCTCATTTCCTTGGAGGGCTGTTAAAATGAAGTCAGAGGGCACGCAGAGTTATTTGCCAGCACCATTTTGACTTGTGTGGTCTAGAAAGTTAACAGATTTCCCCCCCTTCCACACGGCAGGCACGGCGACGGGGGGAGAAGACGAGATACCGTAACCGGCCTTCCAAGCCGCCCGCTGCCTCGGCGGGCGCGGGGACAAGTCTGGTGTCCCCACCAGGGGCAGTGCCGGCGGGGTGGCACGCTGCCGGTGTGGAACCGCTGCTGCCCCTTGTCTACCCGCCCCGGGGCAGGAGTGTGCCTTGGTGGCGGCTGGGGACGGCGTCAGGTCTCCCTGGTGGTGCCACCAGGAATAGTGGTGACAGGAGAAGCTCTCTGCGCTGGTGCTTCAAAGGGACAGGTGCCCGGGCGGGACAGAGTTAATTCCTTCTGTGCGAATGGGACAGGATGGCGGATGATGGGATGGCGAGCATCTCGAGGCAGGAAGGAGCATCGCTGTGGGCAGGATTCTCACTCGTGGAGCAGGACCAGAGCTGGAAGTATTTTCGACAGCTCGGCGTTGAAGCTTACTGTGACAGTTTACTTGGTAGCTGGACAACCGGTCAAAATAAAGCAAAACTGGGCAAGTCGGGAGCTGGAGGACATCTCAGCATGATGTCAGAGCTCATCCGAGGACAAGGTCCTGTCAGCTGGAGCTGGCCCGCAGGCTGCACCGGGCGTGAATAATGGTCAGTGCCTTCGTCCTCTTGACCACAGTCTGCAACCTCCCCTACATCTCCTTCCTGTTGCAAAGTCTTTTACAAGATCCTAGCGTTCCTGGGACCTCGTCCTGGAACAAGCCTCTGAGTGCCACGTTCTGGGCCCCAGCTTGGGCTTTTGGGGCGGTTTGAGGGAGCCTGCTGGAAATCCGAACCGCGGCTGGCTCAGGCTCACCCGCGCCTTTCCGCCTGTTAGCTTCTGGCACAGCGGGTTTCCCGCTGCTCCCGGTGCCTAAATAATCACCGTTAGCATCTCTCTTACACGGGCTTCCCGCAGTTGCATGCACCTCTCTGTTTAAGCCCTTGCTAGCAGCAGGGTGTTGCTTTTCCTTTTTAAGAGACAGCTTCCCCTAAAATCCAACGGTAATTAGAGAATCCACACGTGCATACAGTTCCGCCGACTGATTCGTGAACAGCTACGTTAATTGTTTCCTACCAACACCCGAGTTCGTTGTCGTCTTTCTGTGCCTCCCAGCCTTGCTCTCAGCTTGCTCCCGGGGCCGAAATCGCGGCGCTGGTGCCTGCGCGCACACAGGTGAGCGCGGTGCTCGCCTGCGCCCGAATGCACGCGGTGGTGATGAATTAGCGTGAAAAGCGGTGGCAGCAGGCAATCCGCAGCACTCCGAAACGGAGCTGGGAAGTAAATAGCAGGCAGCATGTTTCATTTTATCGCTGCGCTCCAGCAAACACCAGACATATGTTCCCTGGCATGATACAAGTCCACAGCCTAAGGTAGATCATATGAAACGCCAACTACTTTCAGCTGGGCCGGTGCGATGAAATGTTTCAGACATGTGGTCCCGGGACTAATCTGAACGTAGACGATGCCTGGAAACGCAGAGAAAGCGTTTGGGAATGAGCGGTACATGTAGGTGGGTTCCCAAAGTCTGAGGCAGAGGGCAGGCTCTGGCTATCGGACAGGGGGAAACCTGCTGCTGAGAAGCAGCAATGTGGGGTTCAGAGGCAAGTCTGAATCGAGCACTTGCTGGCCACAGGCACTGCTCCTACCCGCAGCGGCGAGCTCTGCTGTCGTCCTGATGCAACCCTCCTGCAGTTATCAGCAGTCCTGGTAGCGACGCTCCGTTACGCCTTCCTCAAGCGCATCGTTTCCTAAGGGGTGGGGGGAAATGCTGGTGGATCGGTGACCCGTAGTATAAAAGAGAAGGCTTTTCTGAGGGTTTGCAGAATTACAACACAGAGCCCTCTCTTCCCGTCTGCAGCAGCTTGTGTTTGGGTGGTTTGGTGCTGCAGGGCCATGACGCAGAGCCAAGGAGAAGGTCTGGAGCGCGAGCCAGCCCGCGTTTCCTCCCGCCGCCCTCCCCTGACAGTCTGTCCAGCGAGCCCGTGGGCTCCGAGCAGAGCAAGCCGGGAGCCCCCTGGTCCAAACCCGAGCTCTGCTTTCCACCCTCGGTCCTCACATAGACTCCTGGGCTTGCTGCGTGCCATCCCTCCCAGCCGTGTGCTTCCTCCCCAGCCTCTTGGCTTCGCCCCGTTCTCAGGGAAGCTCCCAGGCCATCGGAGGCGTCAGGAGGGACGGGCGGCAGCAGCGCCTGATAGCGAAGGCTTGGGGACGGGTGTGAAAATGAGCAAGTGAAGAGGATTTTTCTCTCAAGTGTTTTTCCAGCCTCCAGTTAATAAGCTGGCGTGTGTGCAGTCTGCCAGCTGCATTAGACAGAAGGCCCTACTGTAGTGCTCTAATGATCCTTTATGACCTCAGAAATCATTCAAATTACCTGGTTTGGGGCGGGTGGTTACTAATTTGTCTGTCTGTACACAGTCCTCTTGTAGCTTTGCAAATCCAAGTTTTGTGGCTTGGTGAAGGTCTCAGTGCTTTGATGAATCCAATTTCTCATGCAGGCACAGTGATACTCAGCGGTCTGAAGGCAAGCTCATAAATCAGGACAGCCGAATATTCCTGGGGCACACTTCAATCAGCTTTAAGTGACTTAATTCAACTCAGGCTGATTCCTTATCGATTTAAATGACTCATTTAATCTAAACTTTAATGTCAATCAATCTTTCTACCTTGCTGCTCTCATCTTCCGAGGCAGGAGAAATGGGATCCAGCTGTTTGTGTTTAGGTCTGTGAATCACTGCCAAGGCGGAGAAGTGCTTTTTTTCGGCGTGCAGTTATCCAAACATTCCAGAAAGTTAGCTTCCCAGGCAAGGGGATGCTTGCCATGGCATCGCTGAGAAACAGGACTGGAAGGGGTCGTCTCACCCGTCCCCACCGCAGAGCGGGCTCCGTCCCGCCGGGCCCCCTCCTGGCGGCTGCATCCAGGCTCCTCTACCTGCCGCAAGCGCCGGAGCCCCCCGCCTCGCCGGGCGAGCCCTCGCCAAGTTTATCTGACCATTCTGGAAGGCAGATGAGTTTCTAATCCACATCTTCTTGCTGCAGCTTCAAACCATGGCTTCTTGTCTTGTCTGCAGCAACGAGAAGAAGCTTCTTCCGTTTTTCTTTGTAACAGCCATTAGTAATTGTTGCTCCGTTTCATCTCAGTCTTCTCTATGCTAAACACTCCCATTTGCTCATTTCTGCCTTGAGGACCATGTTTTCCAGACTTATGATTGCTCTTGGTGCTCTTTGCCAGTTCTCTCCAATGGGCCCATGTCTTTTTTGAAGCCCAGGACCTTTGCAAAGTGTGCAGTACACGTAACAGAGTAAGGCCAAAACAACCACAAATACAAAATGAAGCATTATTTTTTTTTTTAATGAAGTAGGAAAATCAGCACTAAGTCCAGAAACGTTCCCTATGCAGATTCAGCGGGTGCATGATTCTTTACCTCCAGAGATTTGATGTCCAACACCAGACACCCCCATCTCGGACATTTTGAATAGATGGAAGCCAATGGAGTTGATGCTCAGTCCAGCAGAGTACACTGCTTCTGGCAGCCAAAGACCATGGGACAGATAGCAACTGATTAGCTGGGGCATGATAGTAGGAAACCTGTCAAGTGTTATCACTGGCATCTTGAATAGTATTACTCACTGGCAGAGGTGGGAGCTGCTGGAGAATACCCAGAGTTGTCCAGGGAAACACCTGAGAATGCCGCCCCACAATGGGGAGTCCGTTATGCATTTCAAACGCCAGGGAAAACAGCAAATGAGGAAATCAACTCCTTAACTGGTGTGAAGAGCTAGCCACAAGTGGCCACGGGTATTGGAGTCTCCTGGAGGTGACTTCAGCCCCGGCCTCAGGTCGCCAAGCAAGGCGCATGCCGAAGTCACGGGACGGCACGTGTGTGCCTGCAGCTCTGCGCGGGGCCTTCCCCACCTGGGAGCCCCCTTCCATCTGCAGCACCATCTCCAGCATCTGGCTGGGGGTGCCACCGACCTCCCGGAGGCAGCCACGCATGCCTCTTCAGCATGGGCTCAGTTGCGGTGGCAGGGAGAGGCGTGCTGGGGTTACAGTGCCGTGCCAGCCTGGCTCAGATGCTTCCGAGGTGGCACTTCCAGTAGGAATCTTGAACTCCAGTCCTTTCCTCCAGCATCCAAATATTCCTTCTGAGCTGAAAATTGGCACGTATGGGCTTGGCTGGGGAGAATGTTTTTCCACCAAATTTGAAAGGAAAAAGAAAAAAATTAGGTTCAGCTGTTTTTAATTTAGGAAATTGGTGGAGGGGGGTGTATGAGGGTATTGAAATGCTTGAAATCTCTTGCCAACACACACCCCATGTTTGTTTGTTTGTTTGTTTTGCTCTGAGCTATTGGGACATGAAATATTCCCTGGTTCAGTCAGAAAAGAGCATGGTAAGGTGAATCCGCACCATCGCAGCGCACTGTCACTCTGGGGCAATGTAAACCCTCCTGCTGCCTGTACGGCAGCGCTGCTGAAGCATTTCTGTGCATTATTTCGTCTCTGTTCAGGCAAGGACACACATCTCTCCTTAATGGCTCAAGAGCATATGTTTGTTCCTATTGGCTGATTACGTATTTCTTGGGACAAAGGACTGAATTTGAGCTTCTTGTGCCCTGTTTCTGTGTGCTTGGCTGTGGTGACAGCCTCTGGCCTTTTCTCAGGTTTTGCGGCCTCTTGGAAGTTTAATTATGGCTAAAAATCATCAAATCTGTGAACCTGGTTGGCTGGGGCACTTGCACAGGATAAGCAGTGCCAGGAGTTTGGCCAGGCTGGAGTGGAGCCAGCCCTGATGAGCCTTGGCCATTTTATTTTTGGCACGGGCAATTGAATAGTCTGTGTAATTCTCGTCATTCTGCAAGCTATACGGTGGGGTTTTTTTTTTTTTTTTTTTGTGAGCTCTTAAAATTTTAGAATCTTTTGTCTTCAGTCCATGTGAAAAGTGGACAGTACTGTATTTTTAAGTATAATTATGTGGATTTGAAAGTTTCCTTTTCCTTCTTTTTACTGTTGGAGTCTTAAATGCAGCATGGGCTATAATCAGCTGCAAAATGCATCCATGTGCAATGCACATGGCAAAAACATTTCTCGCTGTATCTCTGCACTAACAGCATCACTGTGCTCTGAAGCAGCCGGAACTTGGATTTCCGCTCCAGAAGAAATTCTTACGTTTCACATGTTGCTTTCATGCGCGGTCAGAAAACAGCAGATTCTTTCCCCCACCAAGTGACATTGTAAAAATTATCTTGGATCAGTCAGCATTGTTTAGACAAAAAGCGAATCTTTTACTTGTTCACGTTGGCTTTAGTTTTATTTAGCTATTTCAAAATGGTTTCAAGAAAGACCATCACGGCATCCCGCCCTGATACGTGCTCTCTGTTTCAATGTTTTACAACCAACTTTTCAAAGTCAGGCTGTTCTCCTAGAATGTTTCATTTTTTAACGAAATGGCAGTCACTAATGGAAAACATTCCGTCAAAATAATCTTGACAAACTTCAGTTATATTCTCCACTATTGCTGCTTCTGGTTTTAGATTACTGTTGGTATCATAACTGGTACTTATTTAATATAGTGCTGTGTTTCTGAGTACCTAATGGAAGAAAATATCTGTTCAGGAGAAAGGGTATTAAAATAGGAGGAATTATTTGCTTAAAAAAAAAAAAAAAAAAAGGAAATGGTGCAAATTGTGGGTATGTCACTTGGGGAATCCTTGTGCTTCAGGCACACATGTATGTCTCCCTTGAAAAGAAGGAAGTTCCCAAACTATTTAAAACCTTCCCAACAGACCTCCCACAAATGATAACTTCTTGAAAGCCCAAATGTCTCCAAAGATGTACGTGGCTTCAAAAGGGAATCCCCTCAAATGATTAGAACCGTACAGAGTCCCATCTGGATTCGAGCTCCAATAATAAGGGTCAGGACCTTGTCCATACGTAGTAAAAAAAATACTGTAAGAAAGCACTTTTTTAGTATTTCCAGATGTAGAAAGAACATTTTTCTTTTTGAAATACAATGAGAAAGCTTTGTCAAGCTTTTTTGGAAACAAATATATAGGCAAGCACAGCTAAGGAAAACATTTTGCCAAGTAGTAAAGACACGTTAGGGCAGGTGAGTTTAGGAGTTGGCAGCATGACGAGTTACCAAAGGCCAGAATATTTTTGAACTGTACTGTAAATGGGATTTATTTAAATCAAACGGGGAATCACATTTTAAATAGATTCATAGTCCTTTCAAGCCAGAAGGGATCATTAAATTTTCTAGGCTTTTCTCCAGTAAAACCTAGCCCATTGAATTCCCCTGTCAGTTTCTCCTGTAAAATAAATAAATAAACGAATAAGTAACTTGCATTTGGATGACGTTTTGGAAGACCTGCTTTAATCGGACTTGGTATCAAAGCTTCCAACGCCGCAAAGGCCACCGCTTCTCCGGCCGCTCGCTCAGACGGCCGGTCCCCCCTGCTGGAGCACCGCGAGCTTTGCGTCACCTTTGGGCTTGCCTGGCTGTAGCCTTCGGCCGCTACTTCTTTTTATCCCTTTTGTTTCATGATGTTAAAAAAAATAATAATAATAACCTTTAAAGCACGTGGTATTTTTTACGCTACAAAGGTATTTATGTACCATAATCAGATCACTTTTTGATCTTCCTTTTGATAAGTGAAACAGCTTACGCTCCCTGAATCTCTCTCTGTTTTTCACTCAAGCCCTGGAATAATTCCCCTGGCTGTCCCCCGAACCGTATCATTCAGGCGTGATCTGAAACTCGGATATGACTTCCTTGCAAAATGTGCCATGAGGAGCAGAATTAAATGAAAAGGGCACTTTGCTGAAAAAAAAGAAAGGTATCTGCAGACAAGATAACATTGCATGCATTTGCCAATTTCAAACATGGATAACTGGATGCACATGGAAAATAATTCAATTTCCTTGAAAAATAAAATAAGCAAACTATTTTTCAACACATTTGGAATTTGTTCTTCAGTTTTTTAAATCAACTGAAATAGAAGCATTTTCTCTTAGTTTCATTTTTATGGAACTTTATATTTCATTATATACCACATGTTTTGCTCAGGTTTTTTTTTTTGGTTCATGGGCTTCTCTTCTGCTTTTTTTTCCCTTTATTCCCACTTGAAAAATAGGAAAAAGAAAGGAAAATGAAAGATTTTGTTCATTTTTAAGGGGAAGGAGAAGGTCTCAATACCTCTTTTCTCAAAATAATAATCAAGGATGCTCAGAGCTGGTCTGCAGCTGCGGGATGCGGTCCCGGAGGTGTGACAACAGCCAGTTTTGTTGTGACTGCTACAGGACAGGTTAGAAATGCGCATTTAGCACGAATCCAGCCTCTCTATGTTTGCAAGGCAAGAGTGACGGGAGTGAAAGGGCCCGCGAGGTCATGGAGTGTTTATGAAAGCTCAATTTCCTGGAAGCATGGGACCTTATGAGACTTTTGGTTTTCATTTTTAAAAACACCATTTTTCTAGCCCTTGTGCCTGCAGAGAAAAACTCAAAAACATAATCTCTGTGGACTGGTGAGGCTCAGAAAGCACTGGGGAGTGAAAAAGGACCTTTCACGTATCTGGACTCTGAAGTCGGCTCCCTGAATGCCTGGAGCCTGACTCACCGTGCTGAACATTTTGGACTTGGCAGAGCACCTCGGGTAAACTCCTCCTGCGATCCGGTTCTGCCAGAGAGGGCCTAGAGGTTGCCGGCGGTTTGCTTGGTTTAGGATTTTGGGTTGAATTTCTTTCCCTTTAATTTTATTTCAATGATCCTTGGAGATTTCATGCTGTTATCAGCCAAATGCTGTGCTGGTTACTAATAAGTACTAGTGGAATATCAAAAGGAACAGTGAAACAGATGGGCACCTTTTGCATCCCGGAATTAGTGGTAGTAAGATGGTGCTGGTGGTCTGGGAGT
Source organism: Anseranas semipalmata (assembly GCA_013399115.1). NCBI lineage: Eukaryota > Metazoa > Chordata > Aves > Anseriformes > Anseranatidae > Anseranas > Anseranas semipalmata. Next base: position 113,793 of record VXAA01002421.1, read on the forward strand.
TTGTCACAAATGGTTCATCCTTGTCTTGGCTTTTTCATGTTGAATTTATCCTGGAAAAAGAATTAATTAGTAGTGCATAGCTATTTCCATTTAGCAGAAAACGAGCCTGACAAGTGAGTATGCCATTTAAAGGTACAGCTCCCCTGATCTGCGATCCTCCACCCGTCCGAGGCTGGGAGAGATGCGTGAATTAATCCTGTGCTGTTAATGGACAGCCGGCACAGATTCTGCGGCCCCTCCGCTGTCCTGCACGTCTCTGGCAGGAAACGGGGAAGAGAGAGGCAGCGAGAGGGAGCGCAGCGGCGCTCCGAGCAACATGCGGAGCCCAGCTCCATCCATCTTGCTATCTGCGTAGCCGCTAAGTAAAAGCACATTGTGGGAGCCCGGCGCCCCCGGCTCCGAGAGGGTGCTGCGGTGCGCTCGCAGAAGCGCTGCAGCCCTTGCGGGAGAAGGATGTTTGGAAAATCGCTGTAGAACCTCCTGGCCTTGTTGTTTGTCGCAGTCTCGCTGATTTTGGTGTAAAACGAATGTTAGCTCGCTGGGTTTTGCTGTGCGTTCTTAGTTACTTGGAATAATGTTATGCTGATAGAAATAATTATCACTCGTGGCTCTTTTTTTTGAATGTGAGGATTTTAGGTTTCCTTTAACTTTCTCATTAACTTGAAGAAGAGAAGTTCTGAACTGCCATTTCTGTAAATATTCTTAAATTTATACACACGCGTCACCTCTGGTCTGAGTCCATAGAGTCTTTAAAATCCATGCCTTGCCCCAGCTCTTAAAGTCAGTTTTAGTTTAGTTTCCAGAAGGAAACAGATGAAAGCACACTAACACCACGTCGGTTCGTAACAACCTGTTGCACACCAGCTTCTGTCAGCGCTGGGTCTTTCAAGGTCCGGGGCGAGGGTCAGCAGCACCTTGCTGGAAGCTGCGGGGAGCAGCCGGAGGCACCACGAGGCCCAGCTGCGTGACCGTGCTGATCAGGAACAGTGACAGGGGTGGACAAACGCTATTTCTGATTCGCGGTGCTGTGTGTGAACAAGGCTTCAAAAGCACCCCCTTTTTTCATATCCCGAAAGCAGTAGACAGGTAGCGGCCGGGTCGCCACAAGCCCTGCGGATGAGCAGGCATCTGCTCTGAAGTGCTTAGCTAGGTCCCACCTGAAACCCCAATTTAGATGTTCAATATCTTCACCCTTTCAAACCACAGCAGGCTGAAATTCAAATGTGGAAAATGTCAGCCACAACACAGATTGCCCGATTCTCTACAGACATGGTCTTTAAAACAAAAACAAAACAAAAAAAAACACCCTAAATAAGTATGTACTCTTCATCTATGCTTTCTGCTTTACAATTTTTAAATGCAACTAGAGCTGGTCTCTGATGCACCTTTATTGCTTTTTATGTTGTTTAAGGAGAGAAAAAAAAAAAAAAGGAAACAAAGACCTAGCTGAGTAGATTTTCATTTCACTTGCAGTGGGTCTTTAGAGCTGGGAATTTGGTCTGCTGAGTCCAGAAGGTTAAATACCGCACAGAAATAGTTTATACCCAAGCCGGTGTATTTAATATTTAATTACGGAGTGGCTGTGTTTGCTAAAAGCTCAAGCCCTGCTTCACACAGGACTGCGGAGGCTCAGAACGGGAAAGTCGCGTTGTCGAGCGACAGAAGCACTGGGCAGGCAGCGTTCACGGGTCCAGCCGTGGCGCTGGCCCTGTGGGGAGATGTCACCGGTGCCACGGCCGCTGTGCCGGGTCTGGCACCACAGCCGCCTGCGTGATCGCGGGGCCCTGCAGGAGCTGCGGCGGTGCCAGCGCCACCGGTTCGGGCCGACCAGGAGGAGCGATGGTGGCGGGTCTGGGGGGCAGCAGCTAGGCGAGCCGTGCGTTAGCATTGGCAGAGCCGATGTGAAATATGAAAACTTAACTCGACACCCCATCGCCAGCACATACTCTCCAGAAGAAGCTAGTTTAGCTCGAACTCCTTGTCCCACCGAGGCAGCTGCAACAGTAGAGGTATATTAACAGAGCCGTTCCCTGTGAATACTCCGTCACCTTATTTCTCTGTAGCCTCCCAAGCCTATGTGAATCAGCATCTTTGCAACGCAGAGGGCGAATAATTGCAAAGTAACTGTGTTTTTCTGAAAACATGTGTTGCTGTTTTGCGTGCATGGAGCTGAGGTTTTATAGCGAGCGGTGGAGATGCAGTTGTTTCATTAACAATGAGTAGCTTGATCCTGCTAGAGTTAAAAGAGCCATGAAGAAATACCCAGATTTTCTGCATTCCACTTCTTCAACTTGATTTTAGTCTGTCTGGTTGCCTAGTCATGGATGAATTTCAAACTTCTGATTGAAATATGGACAGTATGTGATTTAATCAGTACTTGTTTTATCTGCAATGCTCCGTTTGAACTCTTTGTAGCATGCTGTATCTTGGCATGTTAAGACATGCTTCGAATTTGCCATCTGGTTTTGGAATGGAGTACCTGTTTCTTTTACGGTCGCACTCCGTATCCCTCGGGGGGTCTGTTTGTTTGTTTTACAATTTTTTGATTCGGGATTCCGCTAAGGACAGAGCCCTTCTCTATCACACCCGGGGAAGCAGCACAAGGGCGGCAAAGAGCCGCGTACAGACTGACGTGCTAACCTCGGAACCTTTTGAAGTTTGGTTCGGATCTGTGTCCAAAAGTTGGGATGCTTTTCTGAAACTCATCCAAACATATCTGAGACTCTTTGGGTTAGGAATTGGGTTAAAACCCATGAGAATAGTCACTTTTTATTTTTTAATCCCCTCTCCAAAGTTCCTGTACTTACTGTTTTTTGCAAAGCCTGGACTGCAGTGAAAATCGTAATTCACGGGGGACTCAGCAATTCTCTTTCTGCTCTTGGAAGACCTTAAGATGACCACATGTGCGTAGTCACCGTGGATGGGAACACAGCATGGAGTGAGCCCGACTGCTTGCCCCAGCCGCTCGGGCTGCAGCTGGGACCCAGGCCACATCCATGGGACAAAGAGCTGCTCCCCGACGGCAGTCATCATCGTCTTCCTCTGCAAGCTCCCCCTGGTGCCGTGCCCCTATGGAGCATCACACAAGCATGTGCCCCACTGGACACAGCCCCTCGTACCTCCCCGCCGCTGGTGAGGTTTGCTCAGCGCTGGAAAACCTGATTTTCCCCCCGTTAGCCAGCTGGGGGGACAAGAAGACGCAGAGGGGCCCTGGGTGTGGAGGGAGACCTGCACATCACCCAGCCCACCCAGCCCAGCTCCCCCGTTTCCTCCGAGGCCCGGAGCGCTCCTTGCCCCCAGCCCTGGTGCTGCACGAGCCCGCAGGACCAAGGCGTTAGCCCCCGCTGGTGTAAAGCAGGGTGGCTTTCACGGAGCGCTGCTGATTTACACCGCCTGGGGCTCGGCCTGATCCCGCTCGGCGCGCTGACCCGCCCGGGGGCTTCAGTCAGGTCTGAGCCCCCTTCACCGCGCAGCCTGTAAATTACCGCGCGCTTTGATACCGCGGCGAAGGTCTGCCGGCGGAGGATCTGAACGCGAGCCATCAGAGCAGGGCCTCGCCGGGATTTTACCCCTTCAGCCTCAGTTCATCAAAAAGCCAGTGAAAGCCTCTGTGAATACCGCCCGCCTGCTCCTTATTCCCCTCCTAATGAATGTGGAAACATCGATGGCAAGGGGAATTTATGGATGAAGGAATTCCAGCTACCATCATTTCATCTTTGCTGTAATAAGGCGGTCTGTGGCTGACAGCCTTGTAAAATACTGCTGGGACGCAAACTCGCGAAAAAACTCCCGAGAAACGGCCTTCTGAGCCGGTCCAGCCCGCGAGCCGCACGGCGCGAGCAGCCTTTTAACGTCCCGAAGATGTTTATAACATAGTGCAGCTCCTGTTTCCTTACAGGCCTCTTCTCTAAGCCAAGCAAAGGCAAACCAAGTACTTTATTGAGTGGGCTCTGATGACCTTCGCTTATTTTTTTTTTAAATGAGCAGATCTGTTTAAGGAAAAAAAAAGTATATGAAAAACACAAACTAACTTCAGATGGCGAGTTTAACCTCCAGTGGTCTCATAGATTAAAAAACATTAAATCTTTTTATCTAAATTCTAATAAAAATCAAGTCTCCCATGGTTTTAGTGACTGCTTCCAACTACACTTAAAAGCTTATTATTTTCAGGTCAGGTAATGTGCACTGCAAAACTTTTCTTTTTTTTTATTATTATTTATATTTTAAACTATTAAATTAAGGTTCACCCTCACTGCGAAGAAGTACTTTAAGTATCCTCGCCTGTCACAATTTCACCTGGGAAAAGCTTCGTATTTAAAATGAAGCTGTGTTTTCAAGTTAGCTAACAGAAGAGAGAATTTTAATGGTTTATCGAGTCCATCACACATTTACTTTAAGGCGTTTACCTTCTTTTGTACAGTGTTATAAATATCCCATACTTTAATGTATTAGCTGAGAAAAATATGTTTTCTTAAATCTTTTAAAACTAATAAAGTACGGAGAGGATCGAGGCAGCTTGGCTGGAAAAGGCTCGTCTTCAGGCAGGAGTGTCCCCAGGCGCGATGCTGGGCTGTTGATTTCACTGGCTGGAAAACTGACCGAACCCTCTGGATCCAAACACAAACATTCCCCAGTGAAGGGAAGTTCTGAAGGTTTGAGGGGAATTCACTGCAGATCCTGGCCACTGTGATGGGCACAGCTTGCTGGATGAGTAGGCTTTTTGTTGGAAAAATGAAAGTTTCAGGTGACCACAGCTATTCATTAATTTGGGTTGGATTCAGCAAAGCTTGCTGGCAAGGAGGGGAAAATGAGGAAGGCAAATTCAAATTGTTAGCTTGTTTTTTTGCTGGTGGTGTTTTTGTTGGTGGTGTTTTTTTTTTGTGAGTGCTATTTTTTGAAATAAGTTTTGAAATACATATTGGTATCTTGAGTTCTCATCCCAAAAATGATGGTTTGAGTGGCAATGTAGTTAAAGGGAATGTTTTTGTTTGCTTGCTTGCTTGTTTGCTTTCAGAATGCAAAACGGGGAAAAACAACCCCCAAGACAAAATGACCTTGTTTCATTTTGGGTGAAACAAGGCATTTAATTCAATCCAAACTTGAGCATTGCTCCCCCCTGCCCCTTTATTATTATTATTATTGGGTTTTTTTGTTTTTTGTTTTTTTTTTTTCAAAAGAAGAAAACCACCAAAGCTGAGTGTTTCACTTCTGGCTGATCCAAAATAATTTGGGATGTGCCTGAGGTTTCATTTGTTGTTGTTGTTCTGGTTTGCCCGCTCGGCTGGAAATCCGATTATTCCCGGGGCGTGGAGCGGAGGGGCCGCAGAAGAAGAGGCTGCCAGGTCCTTTGCAAGCTGCATGCCTGAGCTGCCAGGTGCAAGGCTGGGGGACCAGCGGGACCCTGGTGCTGCTGTGTGGGGAAGAAAATTGATCAGCAACTTGCTGCTCAAACATTGAGTTGAAGTCCATCATCCCTAAACTGTTTCCCTTGCCAACCCTCGCTGTCATCTCCTTGAAAGGAGGTGCTGGGGTGACTTGCCAGGATCCAGTTTCAATGAACTTGCACCAGTTGGCTTTAGTTACATGGCTCTTATGGTCCTGGGCTCCATCCAGCCCCTTCAAGCCCGTGGTGGGTCAGCCTGACCCACTGACCTGTTCAGCCCTCGTCCCGCCTGCTGCCGCTGCCCCTCGGCTGGAAGCAAAGCCCTGGCACCGCACGGCAGCCGGTGCTCGCAGCTGGGGTTGCCACACCACATGCGGTCAGCCCGGGGCTGGAAGCCTTTTCCTGGGGCTGGAAGCCCTTTCCTGGGGCTGGAAGCCCTTCCCCGGCCCCAGCAGCCCAGGGAGCCTTGGCTGCAGCAGGAAGCCTGCCTTTGCCATCCCGTTTGCTGCCTTTGCCATGCCCCTGCCCGCCCTGCCTTCTTATTGATGATTTTGTTGCTTGCGTCCGGACTGACCAGCACGGTTGCTGAGTCTAAGTTTGTTCCCAGCCTACTGAAATTAATGCCCTTTCAATGGCTTTAGCCTCACTGGACAGGGAATTTCACTTGTGTCCTCCTGCTTTGCGATTGATTTTGTACGTTCTGATTCCCCTTGAACACTGCTTACACCTACCGCGCCTCCTTTTTTTGCATTAGCTCGAATCAGAGTGTAAGGAGGGATGGCAGGGGACTGTGCAGTGCACCAGGCTGTGTGTGCCTTCCACCAGTGAGTGAGCGATCCAGAGCATTTTACATTTGAAAATATAGCATCAGGTCTGTACTGCTGCTGAGTATCGTACATTCTGCCGATAAGCCTGAAGACACCCTCACGTCCCCAGGAACCTCTGGTGTTGTTAGCAGAAAAGTGCACCTTGTGCCCAGGGGCTGCCACTCTCAGGGGACGTCCCGAGGGTGACATCTGTCTGTCCAGGTGTCCACGCCCCGTGGGTGCGCAGCAGGGCACCCCCAGACCTTCTGGAATGCTCCCACCGCTGCAAGCCCATAAACCAGGCGCTGCTTTGGGCGGTTTAGTGTCTGCCTTTACGCGGAAGGGAGCTTGGCCTGATGCAAAAAGTTGGTAGGAATAATGAAAATCTTAAATAATGGGATAAAACAACCGGCTGATGTCCAGGTGCTCTCTCCAGTGGAACTGCTGACCGTTTGGGATACCACTGTTTCCCTCTGTAAACACTGCTGTTCAAGCAACTAAACAGTTTTTGCACTTGATAGAAGCATTTTGCTGCCAGAAGTAATGGGGGAAATTTCTGGCTCTCTTCATAAGAGCAGTTAAACAACACTTTACATCAAAGCCCTCTCATTCCCTGGCAGAAGGAGTTATAAATGGGCCTCGGCGCAAGCGGCACGGCTCCTGCCTGAGGACCGAGTGTTAGAAGTACCTCATGCTTTCATATGCCACAACATTAATATCAACCATCCTGGAAGTTAAAGGAATATTTATACACGTACACATCACATTAATAATGCATCGATTGACTGCTCTTATATTTAGAAACTAATATATTAAAACAAATTACCAAGTGACAAAACTTTCTTGACAGGGGATGAAATATATTGCTCTGCTTTATTGTATGTTATATTTATTATTAGAAATCAAGTAAATTCTTCCCATACTGTGAGTCTTTAAAATAAAGTCTTCGTATCTGATTCTCATTTGTGCTTCAGGCAATGTATGCTTCCCTGCTTGTGTGAAGTGGCAATAGGGCAGATAAGAATGGAGTCTTTCAGAGCTGAAGACTTTAAATCTCCCTGTTTGGGATGTACTTGATTGGAGAAAATAACCTTCCGCCCCGTATGTAGCTGTGCCAAGGGTGGATGTATCAAACACAGATTTCAGGGCCCCGATACTAAAATTCTGGAAGGTCTTTAGAGTAATCCTTTAATCTGTTTACTGTTAGATACAAGAGAAAATGCTTATTTACAAGAGTAAATATCTACTTCCATTTCAAATAGGAGCTTAATCTGTTTAGGGAAAGGCTTGGGAGGAAATAATTCAAACTACTTTAAAGATTAAGGTTATCATCTTTTTTTTTTCCTTTTACAAAGGCAGTCACAGGCAACCTTCAGAGGAAGCTGTGTTCATTAACGTTGGTCTTGAAGTGTTTTAAATACTCAATTATTTGGTCTCGTAGCAGCAAACCTAGATGCGAGATTGGGCCAATTTTTGCCTATTTTGCAGTGGCTTTAACCCGGGCTGTACAGCGTGCGGCCCTGCGTCGGGTGTGTTTTCCAGCCCACAAAAAAATTGTGTGCGCTGTTCCAGCTGCTCAATTAGGTTTTACGTGTGGCTCTAACATAGCCTCATTTTCAGGAGTCTGCGTGATTATGATATTATATTCCATTTTTACTCCTGTATTTCAGTCATTAGTACGTTCTGCAGCAAACATTAGCGATCCTTTGAAATGGCTTGAAGCTTAAATGCTTGGCTTTCTTTTAAGTCTTTATTCAAATACACTTTTGATTAAAACCATCCGTCCTACCAGACGGCCCTTCCTAGCGCGGAGCATCGATTGATTTCCGCACAACACCTTCTCACGAGGACAGGATAAATCGACTCCCGTTTGCTGTAAATCTGCTCCCCCGCTGAAGCCTACATTCCCCACATTTAGAAGCCAGGGCGGATGCCGAGCTCCCAGCAGCTCCGTGGGGGACCGGGACGGATGAGCCGGAGCTGCCGGCTTTAACTTTGCAGCTTTCCGACCCAGCCTCCTCCAAGGAGGCAGAGCGAGCGATCGGCCGGCTCCAGAAATTCCGCTCCAGCACCGATCCGCGCAGATGCACCGGCACCTCCTGCCCTCGAGCCGCTGGAGCACTTCAGCATGTGCTTAGCACTCGACTTCAGCAGGGTCTGCTCGCGTGCCCGTGGCCGACTGCGTGCTTTCACCACCTTTGCAAGACCAAATCCTTGCAGAGCAAAGCTCGAGGTTGCTGCTTTCACTTTTCCATCCTCACCAAAGCGAATTTTGGCTTCTACCTTGAGGTCCTCCAGAAATGACCCTTTGGGGAATATGGGGCATTATCCCATAGGCAGCAGGGCTGGAGAGGCAGGGTGGAGGCTGCCCTCTGCACCTGAAGGGCTTCCCACCCCCCAGGATGGCATTTGAAGTCTTTGGACGCTTTGTGCTGATAAACTCCAGAGTGCTGGAGCAGGGTATTGGCTTGCTTTAGTTTGATCAGGTGTTATTTTAAGATTTCTAGCTTTTGTGAGTGTGGAGACTAGCTTAAAGCTCAACTAGTAGACATCCTGAAGTCCTGAATCTCCCCTTTCTGGTAATTAGTTATTGTTATTGACCTGGTTTTAAAGTGAAAATCAGGGAGCTGGGAGAGGCCTGACTAAAACGCAAACCCTGCTCCCCTTCCCCAAAACCCCACCTCATTTAACCCAAAACGCCAGCCGTGGGAACGTCACCGTCACCCACAAGCAAGTGCCATAAAATCCGATCCTTTCCGGAGAACCAGCTGGCGCTGCAGAAGCGGCCATGTTATGATCTCACAGACTTTCCTTCGGTGAAAGCAGTCACGTCCCTTTGTGCTAGGGCTGAATTTGTCCCTGACTGCGTGGTCCTCGAGGTGGAAGCGGTGCTTCCCCGCCTCCTGGCTAGTGCTGCTCTCCCTGCCGCAGAGAAGTGCCCTGGCCCACAGCAGATCTCACGGTGCCTTAAAGGGGAAATCGCCTCCTCCCAGCCCAAAACGTGCAGGTGCTATAAGTGGGCAGGGGATGCTGATGCATCCAGGGGTGTCGGACACATCTCCAGGCATCCCGGCAGTCGTGCGGGTCTGCTGTCCACAGCTAAAGGGGACAGACCCACCCAGCGTGGTGGTTTTTGGGTTTTTGTGGCTGGTGAATACCTGTGTTTTTCTGGGCAATTGTAAACCAAAAAGAAGTAAACTAGTTTTGCTCTCCACTCTTAAAAAAGTGATTTGCTTTTCTTTTTTCTTCAGGGGAGGTAAGATAGGCATGGGGAGCACCAGGAAGTGTGTTCAATAAAACATTCAATAAAGAATGTTTTACTTTGTTGGATTGTTTTTTTTTTTTTATAAGAATACAAGCTGGCAAGTACCAGCTTTGTTTTATTAGGAGTGTGAAATGCCATTTGATTCCTGCTCTGAAGGGACTGCTCTTCTCTTCCCTCAGAGGAAGGCCATTGAGCACAGCCAGGGGACGACCATGGGAGAGGACGAGGCGTTGGGGTGGACTCCCCCGAGCCCAGGTGAGCACGACTTCCGTCCCAATTCCCACGTTTCAAGAAGGCTACGCTGCGCCTGAGACTGGGGTGTTTACTTTCCCATGAAACTTGGATGCAGTAATCCTGTGGTTTTCATTATTTTATTCCCATTGTAGTTACAGTGCACTTGTAATGAGAGTCAGCAACAGGAAACCCTGAGGAGCAGCAGTGAGTCCTGGTTGGGGTCGGGTGGTTGTATCTGCAGCCATCCCGGAGCAGCCAACACAAATAACCAGCACTATCCGTGCACAAAAATAGGAATCGGGCTCACACAAAACTTGACATTAGTTTTACAAGTATGAGAGTCACGATAATGATATCAATGATGGTAAAATTATAAAAGCATTTTGAATTACTTTCCTGCTGGTTTTTGAATCATCGGGGTTCAAAGTTTTGTGCTACCTTCCAGCACAGCTGGGAGGACCCGGAGTTTATTCTGTTAGAGCAAACAAGCAATTTCCATGAGACCCTCTCCCCGGCTGCAGGCTCGGTGCAAAACAGCCCCGCCTTGCAGCCCCCCTGGCCCAGCCACCCGGTCCTGCTGCCGCCGCTGTCCTGCTCGGGTGGCGCGAAGCGGCAGCGACCAGCCCGCGATTTCAGCTTTCCCCTTCGATGCAAATGGCAGTCCTGCGTGCACTCGGCTGAGCGCAGCCCTTCCTTCCCGGCTTTGAAGAGCTCCCCTGCTGAAGCGTGATCAAGCTCCTCAAGAGCAAGTGATGTAGTCAGCAAGGTGAAAGCTAATTTCTTTGTAACTAGGCTTTAATTTAAAATAATTATTGCTGTGTTAAAGAAGCAGTGTCCTCCATTACTTATTTACAACTTGCACATTAAAATGCTTAACTGGAGCTCAACCCTATTAAACCAATCTGCAGCATCAGCATATTATTTAGTAAGTTTTGCAGCTCTACAATCAGTCTCCTCAGAGAGGCTGAAATGATCCTCATATTTTTTTAAACGCAGACCCCAAAGTCACACAGATGTCAGTAACGGATTTCTTACAAGGCACGAGTGAAGCCATTATTCACACCCTTATCTGGGCCTACAATCAGAGCAGAGCAACAACGCACTTTTAAAATATGCAAATATGGAATATTCACATGAAAGCAAGTAAAGTGGCGAGCGAGTACCAAGTTTCATCTTGGAGTCCAGTAAGAGCAATTGCAGGGTGTGTGGTATTGTGGAACCTGTCCAGGTTCTTTTGGGAGGGACTGTGGATGCTTTGTCAGGATGCGACCCTGCCCTGTGAGAGGAGCGGCTCGCCTCGCCGCCCCTCCTGGAAAGCAAAGCGCTCCATCTGCGGGCGGTGCCAGCGGCAGCGCAGGTACACGGAGCTCTGAAGTGCCACAGGGCAGCCGTCCTGGGCTCCCTGCATCAGGAAAACGGGAGCTGAGTCTTTGTAAGACTGTAAAGCGTGGTGACGGTCTGCACGAGTGCTGCACGTTCAGCTGGTGCTGTGCCCGCCCCTGAACAAGATCACGATTGGAATGGCCACCGGGTTTTGCACTGAAGTTTGGCTTTAACCTCTTCGCTCCACGCGCAGGGGTTGCTCCTGGGCACGGGTTTCCTGGCTTTGCGGTGAAACAGTGACTTCCATCCCAAGACGCGGGTTGTCCCTAAGGGCTGTCAGGCTGTAATAACACGGGGTGGCTGATCCCGGTCCACAGCGTGGGGATGAACCCGCCGCCTCTCCCAGCCCCGGCTCCACGCCCGCTCAGCTCAGCCACATGAAGACTGAGGAGGTAATTCCCTGCGGCCCTGAGACCTCAGCTCGTTCCGCCAAGCGATGGCCGGGTCCTGCCGCTGCCGGCTCACCGGGTGCTCAGCCAGGGCTTCAGACCTCTCCGTCTCAAAAGTGTTTATTGAGCGGTGGCTGGAGCGCAGGAAACCCGCGCTTGGTGCGCCTGGGCTTCTCCCAGAAGTTTGACAAAGTGCATTTGTGGCCTTGCGTTAGTGGCAGAATTAATCACGCCTGACAGGCCAAGTGCAGCCCCGGCGCGAAAGGGCAGAGCTCCAGCGCGGCCAGCGGCTCCTGCCAGCTCTGCCTCTGCCCTCGTATGCCTGAAGCCGCTCTCCTCCGACGCTGATTTATTTTCTAGGCAGAGGGGGGACTCGCCTTGGGTGCGTCCCCTGGGCAGGTTTTCATTTTTTAGTGTGACTGGCAGGGTCAAGTGACAGAAATGCTTTTTTTTGGCGATGGACGGTGGAGAAAGGAAGCCTTTGTCAGCATGGAGCTGCCACTCTTTTTGGGTGACACCTTTCTCCCAGGGCTGCCAGCAAGGGTGAAAAAGGCAGTGATTTGTATGGTAACTCCTTACGGGCATGCCTCTCCTTCCACCAGGCAGGCCTAATTATAACCTGAGTTTGCAACCCTAGGTTAGCCCCCAGCCGTGTGTAGCCCGGGTCATTATGCTGGGAAGAAATGTCCCAATTGCAGCAAGAGTTGTTAATTTTTCTTTTTTAATATGATCTTTTTTACTGTTTGGTCAAACTCTAACAGCGTACGTGCAATATCGTCGTTCTGTCCCTTGCGCTCGGGTTATCGTGACTCCCGTTCCGCGTGCACGCGGTCCAGCAGCAGGAGGGGAGCACAGCGGGGACACGGCCGGTTCTGGGCTATCCCTGAGCTAAAGCCTGGGTGGGAGGCGAGGGCACCCCTCTTGCCTCCCGCGCTACAGGGAGCGAGGCTTTGCTCACGCATCAGACAGCAATAGGAACGAGAGATCCTAGGGAAAAAAGCAACCGAATTCTCTCTTTTCAAATGTCCTCCCTTTAAACATGCCTTCCCTTCTTAACCGTCTGTTAATCCCACCTCCCTGCTTTTTTTCATCGTGCTCCCAGTCCCTTCCTTCTCCAGAAATAAATCTGAGTGTCTCTTGAACTCATTTATACTGCTCGGTTGCCTTCCCCGGACTAACTCATTCCATATGGCTGTTGCGCTTTGCATGGAGCAGTTCTGCCTGGGTTCCCTTATTTACTTCCAAGATTCTTAATTTTATGAACAATTTCCTAACAATCAGATCAATTAGAATGTGGAAAAGTCCTCCAAGGGAAGTGGTGGGATCCCTGTCATTGGTATAATGCAAATTTAGGCCAGACAAAGCAATTCCGACCTTCCTCTGCAGAACGATCTGTTTCTGGCAGCGCCGGTAGGTCGGCTGATCTAATAAAGCAGATATTTTCCATCTCTGCATTCCTCGGGCCTGATCCTCGGCCCGGTGACACCGGTGGCGGCGTTTCCCTCAGCTCGCTGGGGAGGAGGCCGCTCCATCCCGCCGGCGGTGCTGCCGGTGTGCAGCGCAGGAGCGGGCGGTTTCTTCCTCCAGCACGAGGGCCTGTGACGCAAAGTTACGCCGGGCGACGCGGGCTTGCCCCAGCAATTATAGCTGCTGCTTCTTCTCTGTTCTCCATTTTTCATTATTTTGGGTAATGCCTGACACATGCTTATTTCATGCTTCGTACCAATATATTTCAACGGAAGGCAAACAGAAAGAATGAAACCAATACAGTTTTAATGGATCAAATACCATTCTACTAAAAACCACAATTTTCGAATCAACGTTTTTATTGAATCAGACTTTCATTCAGAGCAAAGCATCCTACTGAAACCCAACATTTTTTCAAACTCGTGTCCAACGGTCGCTTTTACTTTCCCATCTCAAACAGGTAATTTTCCAATCAGACCTATTATACCAAATCAATTTACATTTACCAAAAATATATAATTACAAGAATTAGCTCAAACCAACGTATTTTTTTAATCCTTCGCCTGTTAACGCAAACCACATATATCTGTGAGTAGGAATTCTTCTGGCGACCAGTGGAAATGTATCCCAAACAATGCATTCTTATTCAAATTCTTATACATTTTAATCAAAAAAATATTGTATTATCTGCAACCAATATCTTCTAAGTCAGCCCGTTTTATTTCGTTAAAGTCAGACCACTTTTACTAACCCACTCGTTTATATGGAATTAATATAATGCGCGTACCGTGTGCGATGCCTAACGGCTCGGATACAGCAACACGAGCAAGCTATTTCCAGCGTTTGCGTAACAAGCGGCTCTGCTGCTGCGGCTGAGCAAAGCAGGGCACATTTTTGGGGAGGGCAGGAGGGGTGCCCCAAGGAGCAGCCCCGCACAGAATTCCAGTGTATAATATATATAATCTTATTGTATATTTATATAATATATAATATATCTAATTCAAATATATATAATAGTGAATTCCTGAATTTGCTATTAACGAAGGCCTCAGCAGTGGCTTATTAATGGGCAGTGAAGTTTTCCCGTCCTCGGTGGGTCTATGCCACACGATACATCCCCTCAGCCGTGTACCTTTTTCTGCTCGGGGCTGGAATTCTAGCTGTTGGCTCCCACGCCGGCACAGATCTCACTTAATTTTCAGCCACCTCAGAGTGCAATATTTAAGCACCATTTAAGCATAGTTAAGCACAGGAAAGAAAGGCTCGCTGATGTCGTTGTCACTTGGGTCGCCCTTAGAGGACGTGCCTCTCCCTCTGGGACTGACAGCGGATGCTCCCGATGGGATTCCAGCGCCGGACGCGTCGCGCTGGCACGAAGGCTGTCCCAGGGCCATGGTCCCCGTCGCTGTCCCCGTCGTGGTGTGCTGCGGAGGCTGCGGGAGGGCAGAGACGGGGCCGGTGGTTTGGGCCCTGCCTGGCAGCAGGGAGGCTGGCTGCCTTCCTCTGCGCCTTTATTTATCGAGGGGCTGAGCAAGCTTGGCAGCAGTCTGGTATTTCGGCAAAATTAGATATTAATTTTCTCCTAAATGCTCTATAATTTTATTTTATTAAAACTTTTACAAGGAGAGAGAGAGGTTTTTTGCACCATCCCAAATGGGTGCCAATAAAATCTTTATACCCTACCGCAGGCTCAGGTACTCCACTTCTGCAAAGAAAAATACATTATGCACAGAAATTATTTTTTTAAAGAGAATACATTAGAGAGAGGATATAAAACTTTATTGGCGCTATATTTCCTACCCCCTACTTCAGAAAGCCAACTTTCTCAAGTGTTATACACCAAGCGCGCTGTCCTGAAAGGGAGGAAGGAGGGAAGTAAGGCATTAGGGGATGTCTGAGTGCGCTTCCAGCAGCTCTGCCTGGCTTCGTAGCTCCAGGGGCTTGACGACTGCCTGGAACAAGCTGGTCCTTTACTACTGCCGCTTTCAGAGCGCCGGGTTTGGGAACAAGAGGGCTAACCCGCAGCTTGAATTAACCGGGGTGGCTCTGTCAAAGCCAGATGATCGCTGTTGTTTGAAACCAGCCCAGAATCTGGTCCAGTTTTCTATTTTTTATTGGGAAAATTTGTTTACGGCTATATACCGGGCAAAGAAAGATTGTGCAGTGGATTCCATTCTACAGCACTTATTCACACAAAGCTTTAATATTTGATAATGTTATTTAATAAAATCTGTTACAAGGTTCTTAAATAACTCTTTATGGCCCTTTTATGATTTATGTCATGACACATAACCTCGGGTGTATATATTTTATGTTATTACAGA
The DNA here is from genome assembly GCA_013399115.1 of Anseranas semipalmata. NCBI lineage: Eukaryota > Metazoa > Chordata > Aves > Anseriformes > Anseranatidae > Anseranas > Anseranas semipalmata. The sequence continues at coordinate 129,044 of VXAA01002421.1, forward strand.
TGTGTAAACTGATATTAATTGTACACATTTTCCCCTGAAGTATAAGAACTTATTTTTTTCTCTTTTTCCCTTGGCTATATAACTAGACATATAATAATTTCTACAGAAGGTAAAACCAGCGCATATAGTAAAAAATGGATGAAAAATGTTTGTGCAGCTCTGCCTTTCATTTTAAATGAATATAAATGTTCGTATATGTCATAAATTTAAGCTGCAAGTAAATTACTGCCAAGTTCTGAGCCCATCTCATGTTAGAATCCTGGAGTAAAATAGAAAACATTTGTTGAATCAGTCTGCTGAAAGCAGCAAGGAAATGATGTAATGTTTATGAAATATGCAGTTTTGATAAAATCCAATTAGCACTCTCGGTTGCTCTCTCGCAGGCGTGCAGGTCCCGCTGCAAGGCGCGGTGCTCGCGGCATCGCCTCCCCGCACCAGCTGCATCCTGCGGCTGCTGCCCCGCGCTGCCACTTCTGCTGCTGCGGGCTGCCGGGCTGGGGCTCGCTGCCTAGGCTTCCTGGCAGCCCAGCCAGCCAGGCAGCAGGGTGAGAAACCCGCCGCGCAGATCTGTGGTTCCAAGCGAAAAGCCCCATTTTCTGAACCTGGGGGATTCCCCACCCCGAAATCCAGCTCTGCAAATGATAACCCCAGCCGAGGAATCACAGCATCAAAAAGAAGGGAAATAAAAGCAAGATACCTTTCTCTTCAAACGTGATTTACAAAACATTTCAGCATCTGGAACAAGGGACATTAGTTTTGATTATTTCCTTATGATATTTATTCAATTTGTTATACTTAAAGCTATTGTTGTTTTCTATTCTATCTCTCCCTCACTCTGTTCTTCTCTTTCATCCTCATATTTCTGTTCATTTGTCAAGCACTGCTAAGGAAAAAAAATCAGCAGCAGGGAAAAAAATCGAAATATGTCATCGATGTGGCCTTTTTTGTTTTATGACATTAAATGAACTGCCTGCCCAGGCAGAAAAAATAAAGCAAGCGTTTGAAGTCTGACATTATAACGACCAAAAGTGAAGCATGAAAGTGAGCCAGTAATCAAACACTGGGGTAGCATATTTACCCAAACCTCCGCTAATGACGGTGTAATGCCGCTGATGGATGCTGCCGCGCTGCGGGCTGTGAGCTGCCGTTAAGTTAACTTTAACGCACACTAAACATTAAATTAAAATTAACCGTGCATGGAGGGCAGAGGCATAAGCCACACTTGAAGCTTTATAAACCAGTCGAAGCTGTAGGAATCGGTGCTGAGAGGCTGGCAGATATTTTCAGCAGCTGGGTCTCCTTGTTCTCCTCCCTGCTCGAGGACATCTTGGCTGAGATGTCCCAGGTTGCTCCCCCGACCCTGGGGACACCGAGCCCAAAGCTGCCTCGTAAGGCCCCAGGTTTTTCCTTCCTGGACCACCAGGTCCATGCATTGGCCGAGAGGGCTCTGTGAGGGAGCAGCAGCAGGGACCTCTCACCACCAGGGAGTTCCCCGTCACGCTGGAACAATAATGGATTCTTTGGCTCTCTGGCCAAAAAAAAAAATTAGCACATGTTGAATCCCAACTTTGGGAGAAAATTATAAAAACCAAGACATGTCATGTTGGGTCAACCTGAAACATCTTCTTTGATTCAAATCTGAAGCACTTTGTTTTGCTTTGCTGAGTTATTTAACTCTTTTGTTCAAACTTTTGTCTTTTAATTTGTGTCAATTTAGAAATAAACAAATGCTGTTTGGAAACAAAAGACTTAAAGGTTTTGCTTGGAAAATGTCAAATGTTTTAGCAAGTCTAAAGTGAAATGTTTTGACATTTTCAGGAAAAAAAAAAAAAGAAGAAGAAGAAAAATCCGTGCTTTCTTCTGGCTGAAATCAATAGCTGAATTTGACCCGAATGTGTGAATAGTCTCTCATTTCTTCTAAAACTCCATTTCTAAGTGAAATTACTTTCAGTTGCAAGAAATGTGCCGGAGCGCAGTTCTTTCTGTCCCTTGCAAGGAGAGCCCGTAGGAGCCCCTTCCTCTCCCGCTCTGCCGGGCTTTGCTGCCTGAGCTGCGCGCGCTTCCCGCAGGATGCTCGGACCGGGGGCACCCCCTGGCTCGTCCTTTCCCACTGACCAGCGTCCTGGAGTAGGAAAAATGCCTCTGTTAATACCCACGTGGGGGGTGGCTCTTCTTTGTGGCTTAAGGACCTGGCCAATACGGAGCGCGTCGTCTGCGCGTCGACTTCAAATCCCTGCTTGTTGCACGTGTGCTCTTGTTAAATGCTGCTGTCCTTGGATGGACGCCTATTTTATCCGTGCAGTAGTCAACGTCTGCTGTGGTTAGTGCTGATTTTGGTGGTGTTCACTGCTTACGTGTATTTATGGAGCAGGTTCCTTCTTGCTGTTTTCTCCTCTCCAGTGTCTGTGCTCATTATAAGCATAGAAGTTGGCCCTCTACCCACCCTGAGCATGCAGAGTTTATTTAAGCCAGTTTACAGTGGCATGGGATGCAGCTGGGTGTTACAGCACACACTTAATAAATTACCAGCTGGAAAGAAATGTGTTTGGACAATGGGAAGAGACAATAGCAGAGATGAAAAAGAGGAAAAGTCATGCCCGCTTGCAGGAGAGCAAACGCAACGCTGCTGCCGGCTTTCCCGCGCAGATCTGCGCTCTCCTTCTCCGAATATCCCGCTCTGGGGCTGGCTCTTGCCCTGGGCATCGCCGCGGCGGGTCAGGCTGCGAGCCCACCCCACGGGGGTGCCACATGGATGCAGGCACCACATGGGACCACGCGTCTCGCGGCGCGGCGAGGGATGGGACATGCGACACAAGAGCCCTGCAGGGCGAACCTCTGCTGCCGGACACGTACGTTAACGCGTGCCATTAACGTCGCGAAGCGATGTGGGCAGAAGTGCCGCTCCCCAGCGCCTGGCCCCTCGGGCAGCTGGCTGGGAACCGACGGCCTCCTGAAGACCCCCTTGTGCCAGGGTGGCTTCAGGCGGGGCCGGGTGAAAGGATTACCTGCTGCTGCCCCGCGCATTGTCTTCCCAAGCGTGAACGGATGGAGTAACTTAACCCCGGCGAGATAACAAACCGCGGCGTCTGTGCTGACATTTGTTAGTAGCATTTCCCATGAAGCTGTCAGGTGTTGGTTTAAAGGGTCTTTTAGCAAATTATCGGGAGATCTGGCTCCTTCCAGGTGCTGAGTGCCCGTGCAGCTCAGGTTCTCTCTGCTCCTCAGCTAAGAACAGGCAAAAAAACTTAATTACCTCCCAGATCGCTTGGCCAGCATTGCCACGCAGCGCAGCGCTCCCAGTGCTGTCCCCTCATGTTAATTAACGCAGGTGTTAATTACATGCCGGTAGGAAACATAAAGCAGGGCCAGTGACTCAGCATTGCCCGCCGATGGGTGTTGGGTGCTGCAGCCTGCACTCAGGAATTTCTCCATTTTTCTCATTATGCGCCCATATTTTTATTTCAGTGTGAGAGGTAAATAAGTTGTAATTGTACCAGCTTAGGTAATGATAATGATTACAGCAATCTATACCAAAAATGACGGTAAATACCTCAGTCTGAAATAACACCGGTTAGTTCAGTTGGAAATCGGCACTACCATTTGCCACCCTTTATGGTGTTTCCTACGCGTAGTTATTTTGTTGGTTTTTCTGTCTCTGGTTTTGCCACCCCTCATTGGGGTTAAGCACTCGCGAGCCGTCCTGCACCAGCTTGGCTCCTCAGGATTCCTCAGGATTCCTAAGCCAGAGTCCGCCTGCTGCATTCTGCTGTGCCCAGCTGGCCCCCCTAAAGAGCACGCTTCCCGGCTTGAGAGACGGGGCAAGGTGCTGCTGCTTCGAGGTTTTCCTTGCCCAGCCACAGGATTTACTGGTAACAGTGAAGCCCTGGGGATTTACCAGCAAAAGGGGGGTTTCTTAAGCCCCTTGCCTGAGTTGGGTGCCGCCTGCTGCTGGGATGACTCCCTCTATGAGCAGCCAGGCTGCCAGCAAATCCCCCGGCTGATAACGAGCAAGAGGGGAACTTCCCTATTTCACCTCTTATTTCACCTTATTTAACCAGGAACCATTTGACCGGTTGGCTGCAAACTTGCTCGCTCCTTATGCAAAACGCGATTGCCCACACTGCATCCTCACCCTCTGCCCACCGGCTGCACCTCCCCAGCGCTCCCCGTGTGCCACCCCTGCAGCACGGGGCTGGGCTCGGCCCCTGCTCCTGGCCCGTGGCCACCTGCGGGCCCTGGGGTCCCGGCACGGGTGGCCAGGCATGGCTCAAGCAGGCGCAGCATGGCAGCGTTTCTTGTGCTGGCTCTCATGAAGGCAATCACTTTCTTGCTGTGGGTGGCTCTCCGTTTTGTAATTTCCCCAGAAATGACAGCCTCTCTTTTTCTTCCTGAATTGCTTTGTCGTTTCTGCCTGTCCGAGAGGTTCTGGGGGTGAGGAGCGTGGGCGGTGACCGCTGCTTGCGGCCCTTGGTCCTAAAGGGCAGCGCCGCCGGCACCGAGCTTTGGAGCCTCCGCTCGCAGCCTCCCGGTGGCGGAGGTTCAGCGCCTCAGGACCTATCTTCACTAAAGCCTGCGGGGCTCAGATCAAAATTTTAATTTCATCTTGCATCAGGTTCTCAAGCAGGTTAAATGCATTCTTTTCTGCGAAGTCATCTACCACTGCGAATGTCTAGCACAAAATAGCATATCAGTTTTATTAAGCAGGATGCTAGGCAATTTAATAGTGTGGTTTAATTTGGAAGAATTCATCCAGCTTAAGTATTTTTCCATCTTCTACTCGACCCATTTTATGATTTATCAGTTACTTATTACACATATATCATGGGTTTAACTTTTTCAGTCTGTAAATCATATTCCTGGAGGAAGAAATTTTTTTTTTTCACAATTGAAAAAAAAATGCTTGTCTCTCCATACAAGAAGCATTATACTTTCTGTGAAATATTCAAAAGATCATTTACAATAGATGCAATTCAGCAATGAGTTAGAAGATTTGCAGGATGTTCAAGAGGTTATAGTGACCTTTGGAGGATGAATTGCATTAAGCATTAATCTTTCCTGCAAATAAAACTGATTTCCATCAATAGACAATTTTTTTTTTCTGCTGAGTATCGCTTTTCAAAATCAGAGGGGCGCTGCCCTGAACAAGAGGATGCCAGTCTGTCTCTTCTGCTGCGATTCCAGCATCGACTCCGGCCCTTTTGGCAGTGCACCTCCCCATAAGCTGCCTGGGCCTTCGATGATTTCAGCAGAGCTGCCTTTCCGTTCAAACAGTGGGATGGTTCGTGATCAGATGACTTTTCATTGACTATGGGAGGTTTGTGGGTGTCTCTCCCAGAGCCTTATTTTGTAAGCACTTACTGAAACGCTGCCTGAAAAAACAAACATGAAGCTTAAATCCCTCATCCAGATCCCAAGGGAATATTTCCATTCACTTCAGCGGGCACTAGCCCAGACTCTCGCTGTGCAGAGGCATGGCAACATAATTGCAGTATGCCCCATAAAGGCATTGCCAAATTAACATTAAAATTTTGTAATTCTTTTATTTTAATCGTCCTTTGCATCCAATCCTGACCGACTCCTTCAGACTTCAGAAATAATCAGACCGCCGGGTGAAATTCTGGCTTCACCGAGGTCAATGGCAGAAGCTTCCACGGGCTTAATGAGGCCATGGGCTCTCCCGAAGCCTGTCACGATTTTATTTATATGCGGTTCAAGAGCGATTGCCTAATGCAGATGCGTAAGTGCCTCCTAATGAGATCAAGATCCCTGCGGCGGCTGGGGCGGTGCGAAAACACCATCTCGGGCCGCCTCCGTTCAAAGGCGGCGGGTTCGGGAGAAAAGCGGCGGCTGGTGAAAACGCTTTTGATTCGAGGTTTTAAAATGGAAAATAAACCTTTCATGAAAACAGAATCGCCCGTTAAAGTTGATGATGTTGTGAGAAGCCTTCATCTTGTCCCCAGAAATGTGCTTTCTTTCTGTGTTAAAGAAGTAGAACAGAAAACATTATAAAGAGCATTAGAGGACTTCTTCTCTGCCAGAAACCAGTCAGTTGCAAATGCTTTCAAATGAAAACAACTCAGAAATTTCAAAAATGTTTGCAAAAAAAGACATTTTCACTTTTCAACCAACTCTGTTATTGATTTTCCAGGCTGAATGAGGAATGCTTGTTGAATTTTATGGAAACTGATAGTGGGACTATATGAAACTGGCCATAAAAGATAACAGATTTTGTTTTAAAGTCAGATAAAAGTTATAGTCCCATGTTATTTGGCATATGAATTTCCTATGATACCAATAAAAATGCTAGTTATAAAGCATTTCCTGAGGAATGGTTGTAACCCCAAATGATCATGGTTATTTGCTGAGGAAAATAGATTTTATTCTGAACAATAAACCTATGCAGATTTATTAACCTGGGAAACACACAGCCATTCCATGTACCAATCCGGTTCAAGCTGATGGAATTAATAACACTGATATAATGAAAAATATCTTTTACACTCCAAAACCATTGCCTGCGTAATGTCACACATAAAAGAGTTTACTTAACAGCCCTTTAGCTCTATTTTCCCATTCTTCGCAGAAGTCTTCATTCACAATGGATTGGTTCTATTTAAATTGTGATATTTGCTATGTATCATGTTACTGCAGCGCTATTCCCTGTAGATGAATGAAAGCCGAGCATGAACTAACAAGAAAAATACTCCGAAGATGAAAATTCGAAACAACCGAAAATGCCTTTCATGCTTTAAAGGTGATAGCAAGTGAAAGCGATGGCTGCTCACAGCCCCTCGAAACCCTCTGCGCTTCAGCTCGCGCTCGCTGAGACCTTTTGCACACAAATAGCCTGCGCCCCCCGGAATTCAACCGCAGAAAACAAATGGGAAGGATGTTAAATGAAGAGTGACACGGTGCTTGTTCCTCTGCCTTCTGCAGCCACCTGGGAACCTGTCCGCTGGCTTGACAGGGGTTTGGACCGGGCTGGTAATGAATATTTCACGCCGCATTGAGGCTGAGCCCTAACGGTGGGTGTCAGGACACGGCACATCCTCGGCCGGCGGGTTTCTCTGGCTGAGATTTGTATTCTTCCTCTCATCCCGTTGCAAACTGCCCTGTGAGACCACAGCCGTAACTGCAAAGCACAACTCTATTACTAACGTAGGACCAGAGGATGCGCAGCCAGAAAAGCTTCAGCAAGCAGCTTCATCTCTTCTGGTTGGTCGGCGGCAGAGCTTTACAGCTCCTTTCCTCCTGCGCCTTCTGGTTCTGGCATTGCAAAGTGCCCCCAGGCCCCCATGCAGCGCCAACACCTGCGGAGCTCGGTTTGGCGGCCACCACCATCACCGTGACTCCAGCCAGTCACCGCATCCTGTCCGCGGGAGAAACCAAACAGCCCGAGCAGCCGAGGCCCCGCCTGTGCTGCTTCGCGTCCCGGGCACAGGCACCCAACTCCATCTGAATGGTGTCTGAACACCGACAGCTCCACCGCACCGGCGCTCTGCTGCGGCTCTCCTTGTCCGTGGCGGGGGCACCGGCACCTGAAAGCAAAGTGGGTTTCCTCCCGTGCTGCATCCCCAAAGTGCCCCCGCTAGCCACCCGCCTTAGCAGCCCCACATGCATGCTCACCACTTCGGGGAGGGCAGAGCCCACGTGAGGCCGCCCCAGCTGCGGGTTCGTGGGTTTGGAGGGCAGAAGGCAAAGCTCGGGTGAGGACTGGCCTTTGGGAAAGAGGCAACAGAAGCACCTCCTGAAGTGGCCAGCGGAAGGTAACACTTGCTTTCATTGGATTCTGAAGCCAGTGCAGAGATAAGATTAAGTTAGAGGAATAAAGCAAGCTTTGGCATCTTATTCCTCTAAAGTTGCTTCTTTTAATTTTTCTTCATTTTACCCTGAAACCAGCTACCACTGTTTAATTCGTTCCACATTGCCCAAGGTCGAAGACCGCCATCCCAAACAGCAGCGTGCTCCGCAAATGTTATTTCTTCCAGGGCGTGGAACAATAAGTGTTTTATCCTACTGGCTCCCTCCGTGTCCTCAGGATGGTTGGGAGCAACCTCGGCGGTGTCAGCGGGGTGGCGGAGAGCTGTCGGAGCAGAAGGACGTCAGAGCGGGACATGAGCCCTGCGTTTCCCTCTGGGGGCTTCACCTCCTGCCATGCCCGACGTGTGCCCAGCAGCTTGCTCCCCTGGGTAATCCACCTTTTCAGAACGATTTGCTTTAAAAATTCCTCTGAAACCATCACTGAGAAGTCAGGTGGGAAACTCTATTCTACCTGATTTCGGTACCTCCTTTCAGAGGGCACCAGTTCTGTGAGAGCTATATTTACAGAGACCTCCGTGTGCCTAGCTGACCAGCCTTCAGAGCAGGGCTGCCCCACGTGCAGGCAGAGCCAACTTTTATCCTTCCCACCATCCATCCTCGAGCCCTCCTTCCCCAGGGACCTGCCTGGGGGACAGGAAAGGGTTGTCACAGCATGGGCAAACCCCTCTGCAAACCCACCCTCTGCTCCCACGGTGCAAACAGGCCGTGGCTATAGTCACACCTACGGGAGGAGGACAGCCTTCACGTCCCTTGCTTGGCGAGGAGCGTTTCTCTGGTGTGCAGAGCACTGACACGTTTGTGCCACCCTGGACAGGCAGGGGGACAAGGGGGCTGCCCCGCGGCCCCCAGCCCGGCCCAGCCAGGTCGCTGGCACAGCAGGCATTCCTGCGGCCGTGGGAGGCGGTCGGAGCGGCTTCAGCCTCCGCTCCCAAAGCGTTACAGGCTCACCTGACACATGATACTTGCAAATGGCAGGGAGAGGGTTAACCGAGGAATTTGGGTTTTGTACAAATCAGCACATTCTGCTTTTATAAATGCACATATCTATATATAGAGAGAGGGGTGAACATTCTGGCTGAATTTTGCGTTTTTGTAAAGCAGAACCTAAGTCTACAGGCTGCGTATTAAGCCAAACAGCATGTTTTCAGGTAATTAGTGTTTATAATCAGTTTGTAAAGCTAAAGTGACTCCAGATCACAATGCGCTCAAGAAAAAACATGTAGAAAAGATTTTTTTCTTTGCATATGCATGCAAATGCCAAATTAACATCTGCATACAATATATGCTCTGGTCAGACCCAAAATATTGTTGTGGTTATGGCCAATTCACTTAAAAGCCTATATGTTTAAAACCTCACATTAGTATGGATGAAATGTTTTCTGTTCCTTTAACTTTTTTTTAGGGCTTGGGTTTTTTTTAAGTTAAAGTTTCACATTAATGGTACTTATAAACCACAGCTGTTTCACTGTACTATATAACAATAGTGTTTTGTATCTGAGCAAGTTTGGAAATCTTCATGCTTACTCAATTCTTCCAAAACCAAAAGCAACCCCACTTGTTCCTTGAAATGGAAGAGGTATCCGTAGCGTTTGCAAAACAATTAGATTCCTGACAACTCTTCATAAAGATGAAGTTTTGTTATTGCTCTGGAGATGAGATGAAATTCAGCCTCGGAGTCAGATGACACTTGACGGCGTTGGCTCTGGGGCCCCGTTTTGCTGCCGCCGCAGCGAGGGGCCGCTGCCCTGCAAGGGGCCGGGGGCACGCGGCAGGTGCAGGGACAGGAGTGGCCGTGTGGGTGCCAGGGGGCAACGCTCGCTGGGGTGCTCCCGGGCTCTCCCAGCTCAACACGTCAAACCCGGGCAGCCGCGGGGCCCGCGTCTTGTGCCAGGGGTGCCCACGGCCAGGGACAGGCGCGCGATGGGCCGGCAGCAGGCCGGCTTCCCAACGGAGGGAGTTTTATTCCCGCTTCCAAGCCGATGATGAAGCAGTTTGTTGGTTGTTGTGTTTTTTTGTTTTTTTTTTTTCTCTCCTCAGCACATTTCATCTCTTTCTTCAAACCTCCAGTTTTCCGGGAGAGGTTTTGAAGTGGCCTCATTTGTAATCTGACCTCGCTTCTTGTCATATTTGCGTCATCGGCTCTGGGGGCCGTGCTAGGATGCTGACAAGTATTTCTAACTTTAAAATATGACTCTTTGGCAACCCAAAGAAGAAAAAAGAGAACTATCCCGCTGGCTTTGGAGTGTTTCTGCAGAGAAGGGATGAGGGCTCATCGCACGGCGCAGCCGCGACCGGGACTGTCCGAAGTCGCCCAGATCCTGCCCTGCCTCTCCCCCGCTGGGTGCTGCGAGTGCGGCCGCTGCTGCCCAGGGGCCGGCAGCAAAGTGCAGCCGGAGCGGTGACAGGGGCCGGGGCTGCCACGCCGGGGCCAAGCCCCCCGCAGCACCGGCAGCCCCCAGCCGCTCAGGCGGGGTTGGCAGAAGGCGACGGCAAGGGGTGGCCACCCCCGTGCCGGGGGCTCAGCGGGGTCTCCCCTTCTCCATCTCCCGTGATGGTGGGGCTGACCCGCGGCTGCTCTCTGGCCCTCCAGAGCCACCCTGTGCTGCTGGCAGACCTCAGCTGTGGTTCACAGCAACCACGCACCCTCATGTTTGTCTTGCTCACAAGACTATGTAAAATTCTACATGATAAATAATGTTTTTTTGGTATTTCCCCAAGACTTGGCCTTTACCAACCGTGAGTTAGGGCTTTGTCAGAAACCATCTTTGCAGCAATACCTGGCGTTAGGTCTTGTGCTCGTGAAAAGGGATGCATCCGCACTGACTCGGTGGAGCTACATAGATTTCTGTAATCTTGACATTTAAAAAAAATGTAGGCCCATGTAGATTTAGAAGTAATCTTTATTAATCCCCCAATTCTTCAAGAGACTCTTCAGGAGTTTAGGGTTTTCCATGCGTGTAAGCATCTGCAAGGTTGAAACCAAAAGATGTTCCAGCCAGCCCTGAAATGAAAAACGTAAATATGAAATATTAAAACCAGATCTGCTCTAGAGAAGAACTTTGACATTGCCACAAATCTGAAGAAGAAAGGGAAAACTCTGGCATATAAATTCAGGATGACATCACTTTCTGAGAACCTGATGCCAAAACAGTGCTATCTCTGGGAGAGCTTCAGTGAAAGCTTTTGTCATCTTTGCCAGGTTAATATAACTTTGAGATAAAAAGTACTTTTTATTTATACTGCAGGATGGGGGGCAAGGCAGGGGGAGTGTGTTTTCCCCGCGGGAAATATCACATTCATGTATGTAGTATCAAGTCAAGCAACAGAAGACTTGCCATCTTGGAGCAAGTCATCGATCTTCCTTCCCCAGCTTGCTCCAAAACCCATTGACATGCGATGCTTCTGAAAGGAGACTGGAAACCACAGTGCTCCTCGGTGGCTGAGCAACGCTACGCTCAGGGCTCGGGAAATCTTTTTTTCTTCAATTTATCATCACCAGTTCTGCAAATTATCAAGAGGAGCCTCTGTCAAAACCCTGACACTACCGCTCTTCTTTAGTTTTTCTCCTGCATCCGTCAATTCAGCAGGGATTTCCGAAAACATACAATGAAATGCAAAGTCGTAAACTAACGCTTTCCTGGAAAACACCTTCTTATCAAATGCAGTCTTTGTAGCTCGCCCCGTGCAGGAGTCCAGTTTCAGCTCTGAGGCTGTTCCCGGCAGCGCTCCTTGTCCTCAGGAGCAAGCCATCCGCACTTCGTCACGATCCGCTGGCGGCGTGTCGGAGCCGGCAGAGCAGGGCAGCCCCTGCTCGCCTTTTCCAGCACTTCACTGCAGCAGCAAGGTGTGAGGTGTACCTGTGCGGGGACGAAGGAAGAAAAGGGAGGCTCGTATCTTTGCCCTGCAATCTGGGGAGGAAATAAGTTTTCCTCTGTGGTTGCCCACAGCGCGCAGAGCTCGCGCGCCTGCTTGTGCTTCCCCTTGCCGGCAGCAGGGTCGGCAGCTATCTCCTTTCCCTCTGAGGCTTCAGGTCATAAACGTCTCTCAGCACCTTCAGGAAACAAAAGCGTGTTCTCCAGCCTCGCGCTGTTGGGGCGGACGTCTTGGATACCAAACAAGCGACATAAATATTGCGGCCGCACGAGGTGCCGATGCTCGCAGGGGGCCGTACAAGCAGAATTACAGCCGCGCGGATTATCGCGGTCACCTCTGGGACTCTCGGGACAGCACATCTGGTCCCGCCGCGCGCTGCGGCTCTCAGCGCGGGGAAGCCTCGGCAGCGCTGCAGGCTCTGTCCTGGCAGACGGGAGGCACCAGCCTCCGCACATGGCAGTGGAGGCCGCTTCGCGCCCCCCAGCATCCAGCAGCAGAGGACAGCGCTTTTAGCAACGCTCATCTGAGGCACTTCCAGGTTTCATCACCTTGCATGCCTGGGTTCTCTCCCTGTCAGATGTATTTGCTGTTAATTAAGACAATTTGAATGAGGCTGGGTGGCTGTCGGCGTAGATCCGCTAGGATAGCTCCCAGCACAGAAGGCATCTCCTGTAACTCTGTTTGTGCACGGCGAGATAAAGCAGTGAAAGCCTGACAAGTGCAAGGCCCCGGGGCTGCTCGCGTGGCTGCGAACGCCAGCGGGGCTTTACCTGGGGTCCGGCCGATGTCTGCCCGAGCTCACGAATCAACGCGGGGAAAGGCTGCGCCCACCGAGGGACCGCCTGGGAGGACAACAGGAAAGCTGCAGGCGCAAGGGTTTGGTGGTGGTGGGGAAGACTTTCATTCCTCTGGCTCTTCTAGAAGGCTCATTTAGTGTTGGACCGTTATTGGGCAGCTCAAGCTCCAAAACGAGGAGCCGAGCCCAGCCCGTCTCCTGCAGCTGCGGCGTGAGAGCGCAGGTCAGCAGCGAGCAGCACGGAAGGGCTGTGGGGCAGGGCTGTGGGGCAGGGCTATGGGGAAGGTCCCCATCCCCCCAGCTCCTGCTGTGGGTCAGCACTGCCGAGGATGTGCTGGCGCGCAAGGCGCTGCCCTGGGCTCGGTCCAGCCCCCGACGGGCTGAGTGCCCAAAAGGCTATTTAAGAGGAAATGCTATGAAGTGCCTGAGCGATTTGGGAATCAATGTCCCATTTTCAAAAGCGACTTATGCAATTGTGGGAAAGCTTATAAATTTGCAAATGATGGTTTGGTTTGTAACTTCTGCTGAGAGCCAGGGAGAGCAGGGCACGTATTCTTGTGCGTCCTTCAGCAAATTCTCCTGCAGGAGGACAAGGATCTAGTTACAAAGACCTCAAACATTTGGACCAGTCAGAGTTTGACGATTGTATATAGGCTGTTTTCAAACATTGCTAACGTTTCCTGAAAACTGACCCCACGTGAGGGCCAGGTCTTTGGCCAGCGTGATCTCCAGCGACGCTTCTCAAGCAGGTGTTCGTGGCCCTGCAGAATGAGTTACCAGCCCGGCCGTGCCTGCAGCGCCCTCAAACCCAGGCTGCTGCAGGGAAGGTGCCTTAGCAAAGCCACGGTGCAGGGAGCGAGGCCGGAGTCTAGAAAACGCCGCCCTGGGAAGCACGTGCCACCGCCGCGTCCCGGCCGCGCGCCTCCGCACCGCTGCGGCCGGGGCTCGAAGCACCGGGCGGTGGGGGCCGACCTCGCGAGAGCAGCCGCGGTCTGTACTCGTGCCAAACATCTGCGAGCCCCGCTCCTGCGGCACGGCTTGTTTCTAGCCGGAGTGATGTTTTTAAATCTTTATGATTCTTAACATGCTAAAAAGAAAATAAATATGTGGTCCACCAGTGAGTCTCCAGTAACAAAGTGCAGGTCTGAGAACAAGGTCCGTAACGTTCTCCATTCTGCTCCACGCTCTCGAAAGAAACAGCGCTAAAGATATATGGGTCAGGTAGAGCTGATGGAAACAGTTTCGACCTAATTTTTTCCATCAGAAAATGCCATTTCATCAAAATTGACATGTTCCGAGGGATGGTATCGATTTTGACAAAATTGTCAGTGAAAAAGTGTCAAAACGGATTGTTTCCACCCTCTCGCTTTGTTCCAATAAATTCAGAAAGTTCCGCTGCGATCAAGTCCAATTTTCTCTCGACTGAGTCAGCCTGCCCACTGCAGAGAGGAATTTGCTGCGAGCTGGATAGCCGGGAGTCGGAGCAGCGCTGGATGCTGCCCTGCCTAGGAGGCGGTTGTGCTGCCGATTTTATTTTGGGGTTTGTCTGGGACTTCTGCTCTCAGTGTTTCTCTCTGACGGGGAATGAATCAGCCGAGATGCACGGGGCAAGCGCTGAGTTTGCTGGGGGTTTTGGGGAGGCTTCAAGGTGTGAGCTCTCCACCGCCCCACAGCTTCCAGTCCCTGAGCCCTCCTGGCCTCCTCCCCACCACCCCCTGCGGGTTCACCTCTTGCATCGCCTGCGGCCAGATCCGCCCGACATCCCTCCGGGCACGAGCAGGGAGGGCTGGGAGCTGGGTGAAGGCGGCTTTCCCACCGTCAGAGCTGGGTCTGAGCCCCGAACCTCCTGGACTTCCAGCTGGAGGCTGTCGTGCCCAGCTCCAGTAAATCTCCAGACTGGAGATGTCTGCATTTCTAACTGGGAGTGCCTGGTAATCTCCGTAGCACCTGCTGCTGCTGCTGGGGCCATTGGCGCTTGTGTCCTGCTGCCGGCCAGTGAGCCGGGATGCCTGACACGCGGCTGCCACCAGGGATTTGCCACCCAGCAAGGTTTCTCCTTGACCCTCCACGCTGGGGACACCAAGCCACGGTGTCCTCGAGCTGCCTCAACAAGCAATGGTGGATGTGCGCGGGGACAGGCCACCGGGTTTTGCTCTTTGGCTGCTCCACCTGAAATGGCGCTGGGCAGGGACAGCGGGGAGCAGGCTTGGAGGGGCTGGGGGCGTCGGTGCGTGCACGGCGGCAGCTGGTCTGTGTCAAAGCTCCTCTCGCCCAGCACAGCACGGGAAAAAACTAAGACAGCTACAAGTTCAGACAGAGACCCAAGTTAAATCCAATGGCTGAAACAATCCCCAGAGAAGCATTTTTTTTTAATGAGAAAGTCCCTTCCGTAATCATAATTGTTAGAAGTACATCTTTAATAAAGGCTAGCAACAGCCGAACAGTCAAGCACGGAACAGAAAGCAGAAGCTGGACGATGAAAGCCGCTCTGCCGCGGCACGGCGTGCTTCGCTCTCCTCTCCGTGCCTGGCTGCCGGCGATATCCCGGGGATTCGCACCGCAGCTCTTGGTGACACCTCCTCCCTAAATACCTGCAGAAAAGCAGGTTTCCACGGCGGGGGTTTGGTTTGACTGGGCATATCCCCTGCGCGCTCCCCGGCTGGGGAAGCGAGCGCTTCCTTGCAGCCTGCAGCAGGCTCCTTTGAAGTGCTTGCGAACAATAGGGTCTCCCTCTGGTGGCAAACGCAGCCCGAGGTGTGTGGACACTGCGGCGGGGCCTGCAGGCGGCCGGCTGGCGCTGCTGGGTGCCTGGGGGTGCGGGGCGAGGGTCTGGGTGGGTGCTGAGCATCCTCCGGGGCTTTGGGCAGGACCCCGGCAGCGCTCGGGCACTCGCATCCATCCCAGCGGGCCGGCTGCGGTGCTGTGCCTCTGCCCGGCCCCGCGTGGGGGGCTTGCATGAGCCAGCAGGGGAAGGATGGGGGCACCGGGCTGGGTGTCCCCCGCTGGGGACGTGGCTCTGCTGGGGCCAGCAGCGGCTGCTACGAGGAGGGGGTCCCAGCTGCTCCTGGGGGATGCCAGCAGGTCCTGACCGCAGCTTGAGCCTGGGGCTGAGCTCAGCCAGGAGCGCCTCGTTCATCCCGCACAGGGGCAGGGCTGAGCCACGGACACCCCCGGGGCACCCTGGGGACAACCAGGTTCCCATGCCCGAGTCAGAGGACGGGTGAGCTCCTTCGGGCTCCTCTGCGGTGAGGTGTAAGTGCTGGGGATGCAAAGGGCTCCTTTGGCCTCCCAGAGCAGCAGGGTCCCTGCAGAGGCAGGGCTTGGCCATCCTGGTTTTCCTTTCTGATTTTCCTCTCGCCCTGTGAGGGACCGCGTTCCTCCAGCTGCTGCGGGGATCGGGAGGCAGAGGCCACGTGTGCTGCATTCGAGCTGCAGGGGTGTTTCTGTCAGTCATCTTTTCCAGGGCTGGTCTGCCACATACTCTAATGTAGCTTTGAATGGATAAACCTGGACTGGCAAGAGCTGTTAGCATCTGTCTCAGGTGACCCTTCCATCCTCACATCCTTTAAAATGTACCCCGTGACGGCGCTGGAGACAGGTCTCACCCTGAGACAGCTCCTTCACCTGCTTAAAACTCCCTCCTTTCCCTCCCATGCTTTGCAGTCGGTTGCAAAGACCGGCTCTGGCTGGAGGCTTCGCAGCGGCAGAGGCAAAACTGAATTTTGCCACCCCAAGGCTGAAGGCAAAATAATTTCCCGGGGTGGGATGTCGAGTTTGGCATCGTTCTGCCTCCCTCCCACAAAGACACACTCTCTGCAGAAAGCCAGGCGTGTATTCTGCTGCCAGGATATTTCCTCCCTGCCCCACTGGAGGACCTTCCCCTTCTCCAGACAATGCAGGGACCAAAGCCAATGGCAGCGGCTGGTGGAGCCAGGGAATTCAAAAGCCCAGCAGAGCCCATCCTGGCTGCGCCCGAGCCAGCCGGACAGGAGGGGGGGCATGGACCCCAGTGTGTGGGCTGCGAGGGGGCAGCCCCATAGCATCGGTCAGCACCCAGTGGGGCCGCAGACCCTTGGCCGCGGGACAGCCCCCGGGCTGCACCTGCAATTCGTTTGGTTCCGCACCCGCTGCGCCAGGGAAGGATGCCGGCAGCGCGTGCCCCTGGTAGTCACTTTTTATTAAGGTTTGTTATTATAAAAATATATCATAAAAAGTTGTGGCTTATTTGTCCATTCACGCCCCGGGGCAGAAGGCTCGCAAGGAGAGTGCTTCGGCACACCGTTCCTCCGGCTGCTGGCTCCCCCCTGGGGAAACGCGCTCCTGTGGCCGGGACAGAGCCTGGGATGCGCCGAGCAGAGGCTGGGGACGGAGGCGTCCGCTGCTCTGCACCCAGCGGTCTTCAGGGACAGTGGGGAGGAGAGAGAAAAACTGAAAGCAAGGAAAAAACCAAAAAGACAAAATAAAGATGGAAGACGGAGTCTCTTCTGTCACCCCCTTCTGATCCAATGGAGGCAACGTGTCCCTCCGGGCAGTGTGAGTGAGTGTCCCAGCCGCGTTCCCCAGTGCAGGGATTTGCCGTGGGAGGCTGTCACCTCTCGTCGGCCTCACACCGGCCTCCTCATCCCCGCAGGCACCTGCCGGAGGCGGTGGCACTTCGGGTACAGTTCGGTGGCACCTCAGGCTTCGGTTACAGTTTGCAGGTGCTTGTTCTGAAGGTGACTGTCTCTTGTCCGCTGCTCCGCGGCTCTAGGAAGAGGAGGCTGGGATCGAGAGTCCGTGGATGGTGTTTAGAGGGTCTGGAGATTTGCCCACAGGGCTGGCAGGTTTTCTGTCTGTGACTGCAAGAAGGAGAGAGGGGAAAAAAAAAAAGAGACAACAGCAGAGCAGTGGCTTGGCAGCCTCCAACCTTCCCAGGGAAACAGGGAGGGAAGGAGAGATGCATCTCCCAGGTGGCTGGGACCGCGGTGGGGACAGATACCCTCTGCCATCTGCCTGGACCCAGCTGGGGTGCCGTGGGACGGGGCTGTGCCGCCAATGCCTGGAGAAATGCACCGAGCCCTGCCCTGTCCCGGGGCCGTTCGCCTCCCTGCCCGCCTGAAGAGGTTTCCCCGGTTCTGGGAGGCCGGAGTCACCCCTCGCTGTCACCAGACCAGGGACAGAGCTGCCCTCACACTGCCTTTTTCTAGGGCTCCTGCTCTTTGCGGGGCAGGGGGAGCATTTTGGGGCACAGGCTATTTTTCTGCATGGTCTTCGGCTTGCGTTAACAAATAGTCATACAGCGGGTGCTGCTGCGGACAGGGGAAGGGTCCGGGTGCCGGGTCTGAGCCCTGTCTTGGAAGGAGAGAGTTCCTGCGCTGCACAGACAGCGGGAGAGAGGGCGAAAGAGAGAAAAGAGAGGGGAAAGGAGGGGAAGGGGCAAGGGGAAGGGGCGTGCGGTCCGTGCCAGCTGTGGTTAAACTCCTGAACATCTCCCCGGCCCCGGCTCACCCCGGCCCGTGCTGGCAGGCCCGGCACGGCTCGGCACGGCCCCGGGGCCCGCGCATGCCCCGCGCATCCGCCGCGCATCCGCCGCGCATCCGCCGCGCCGCCCCCGTCCGGGCCCCCGGGGCGGGCAGGGGGTGCGCAAAGTCCCGGGGCTGCTGCGGGCATTGGCGCGGAGCAGGGACGCGGGGGGATTTGCTGGGAGGAGACGGCCGTGAAGTCGGAAAAGGTCTGAGCTGGAGGGCGAAATCGCCCGGCTGAGTTTTTCTTTTCTCCCTTTTTCGTTCTTTCCTTTGCTCCTCTCTCCCCTTCTGCCCTTCCCCGCTCGCGTTCCCCCGCTCCCAGCCCCGCAGGAGCGAGCGATTAAACGCAGCCCCCCCGCCCCCGGCCGGCCTTCGGGCCGCTGCTCCGGGTAACCGGGGCTTTGGGGGGTCCCGGGTACAGAGCCCAGCCAGAAATTCGATCCGAGTGCAAGGAAAAGGGGGAAAAAATATAGAAAATAAAATTAAATTAAAGAAAGTCCGTGGGCCTTTCGGCCGGGACAGCTTGAAGATTGGCAGTCAGAAAATTCAGCCTCCGAGTCACTTAAAATGTGGGGAGGATACTTCGAAAAATAGGTTAAATACGCACAGGTCATCTTTCCTCCTTCATTCGTTTTCTTTTTCTTTTTCTTTTTCTTTTTCTTTTTCTTTTTCTTTTTCTTTTTCTTTTTCTTTTTCTTTTCTTTCTCTTTCTTTCTTTCTTTCTTTCTTTCTTTCTTTCTTTCTTTCTTTCCTTCTTTCCTTCTTTCCTTCTTTCCTTCTTTCCTTCTTTCCTTCTTTCCTTCTTTCTTTCTTTCTTTCACTTTCTTCTTTCTCCTTTTCTCTTTCTCTTTTTCCTTTCCTTTCTGATTCTACTCGCTCCCTCACTTTCTCACTTTCTGTTTCCCCCCCCTTTTTTTTTACACAAAAATAGGTTTACGATTATCCGTTTTCACCCACTGATACTCGCAATAACTCATCCCTGGGACAGCTGATGTTATAACTCGCAGCAGGTTGCCGGAGTTAGATAGAAACGGTAAAGAATCGAATAAAAAAAAAAAATAGAATAAAGAAATGGTCTAATAAGTGGGAAATGAATCGCAAATGTGAAAAATATTAGAAAGTCTAATACCACGAAAAAGGAGAAAGATATCGACGGGGATTTTATATCCAGAACAGATGAGTTGGGATTTCCTAAACGAAACCACCTATCGAGGAAATAAAGCTTCCATAACTGAAGCGAAATAATTAACAGGAGATAAAAGAAACGTCCCAATTAGCAGCCTCTAGTAAATTCGTTCGAATCACGAGCATGTTCCGCACACAGAATTTATCGCTAGGTGCTGCCCGTGGCGGGCAGCGGGCACCCAGCAGACGGGGTTTCGAATGGTGATAATTCCTGACCTACACCCGTGCCTCTCCCCGGGCCGGCTGATTCCTGCAGGCTGCCCCTGCGCGTTGCTCCTACCGGGGGGACTTGGGGCGAAGCCGCCAGCGCGGGGAGGAGCGGGTCCTGCTCTGCCTCCCCGCACCGGCGCTGCGGGCCCCGCGAACCCTGCGGAGAACGCGGCGGCTGCGGGGGGAGGCAAAAGCGAGGAGAAATGGTCTGCAGCCCCCCCGCCGTGCTCTGCCTGCCGCCGGGCGGGACCGCC
>VXAA01002427.1:0-53436 GCA_013399115.1 Anseranas semipalmata
AGCGTGCTGCCGTGGCCCTCGGAATGCGTCCTGCGGGCTGCCGGGGAAGCACCGGGCCTGCGCTCCTCTTCCCGCAGCTCCCTCCCGGCCTCTTGCAGCCGCACAGCGAGCGGCGTCCGGGAGCTGCCCTCTTCGGAAATCACCCGAACTTTCCCTGTCCTCCCTCCCCAGGCCGGGGAAGGAGAACCCCAGGCTGGGGAAGGAGAAGCCTCCCGGGCAGCGGAAGGGACGGGGAAGGAGCAGCGGGCGCAGGGGGGGCAGATCCGCCCTGCTTGGGGCCAGGCGTCCGTGTGCCGTGCTGCAGGGAACTCCGACCGTGGCCTCGGGCGGTGGCTCCTCGTCAGTCTTTCCCCAGCCACGCTCCCCAGAGCAGCTTCTCTCTCCTTGTTTTTGGTACTGCCCTCAGTTTTGCTGCTGCTGCTGCTTTTGTGGGGCCGTGCAATGGGAGTACAATTCATGCTAAAACCAAAACGTTAAAAAAATAGAGGTGATTACGTTTCTGTGGAACCATGTCCTGGGCTCAGAAGTGATCAAACAAAATGCTTTGAAGAAGTCTTAAATAAAAAGAAAGGTCTTTTCCTCCAGTCTTTGGGCATCGCTTCTTTCTGTACTTGGTAAGAGAGTGCTGGAAGGGTTCTGTGTTTTGTTTCAGTTAGCGCAGTGCCTGATACAATCATCTGCACGAGTTGAACTTATTTTTGTAAGGGTGACACGTCTGGCATCGCAGCACGCATTTCTCTCCTTTTCCTGCGGATAGCAGATGCGCTGCTGTCGCGCTCGCTGTTGGCTCAGAGCTCTGTTCTGCTGCGTGTCCTTGGTACGCCAAGGAAGTAGCTTTCAAACTTCTCTTTTCATCCGCTTTTCTTAGCGTAGACAAATTACTAGACCGAGCCCTGGAAAGACGCAGCCGAATTCAAAGGCGAACAATTTGTAGATCCCCGTGTGGTGACTTATGCGGGGGTGAAAGGACGGCGCTGTATCCTGCAGTTTCACTTCACCTCTGGTTCTGCAGATGAGGTTTTACAGTGAATAAGAGTGTTTCAGCTCCATCATGAGTTTGTACCAAAACCACAATTTTTAAAAATAGAACACGCACAAAAAATCCCTCGTTTATATTTAGGGTCAACTTCTTATGCAGAAAAGATTTGAGGTGGTTCCTTTTAGTTCTGTTTTCTCTTTCCGGTTAACTCGATGATGTGGAATACACGGGAAGGGTTTCCCCCCCGCCACCAGTTTCTGTTTCTCTGAAAGCTCCTTTGTTCGAGTGTGGAATTTTGATGATTTCTTCATAATGTTACATGGTTTCTATTGTTGTGTGTTACAGCTGAAAGGATTGTGTTATACTTAGTTGCTTGAGCTTTTTGCAGTCACCCGTGGGCAGAAGTTGCTGCTTTGGTGGATGGTTGCTGTACCATTGTTACTGTTGGCTAGAGCGAAATACTGATTTATTTGATAACTATAGAAGTCTTGGGCTCTCGACACTAAATAAGTTCTAACATTTCTGTATTGGATTAAAAGATCAAGCAGTGTAGATATACTCTAATTGCAGAGGCAGTAAAAAAAACAAAACAGATTGTGTAATTAGTGGATATCAACACATGCACAGAATCAATCTGAAGGTTGTAAGCAAGTGGTGCTGGTGATGCAGATCCATTTTGCTCCCTCAGAAGCACTGGGGATGGAGTTCCCGAAGAGCGTGTGTCGGCCCACGAGCCGAGCGCTAGGCCACGTGGCGCGAGGGTGCAGGCTAACCTGCAGTTTTCAGAACCCTCGCCAGAAAATGGCTTCTTGGAATCATGTTTTAGGAAAGTGGATTCTCGGCCACTAGTGGCTTCTGGAGGTATAATTGGCCAGGCTTGACCAATGGAGCAATAAGGAAAATAGTTATCTCCTCTTGCAGATTAATTATTACCATATAACGCAAAAAAAAAAAAATTGCTACTGTTACCTCAGTGGGAATAATCGTAGAGAACATAATTTGTAATCTGCAGGGCAAGGTTATAGTCCTGAGTTTGTTATTGCTCTGCAAGCCGTGTGTTTTGTTGCTCTTGCAGAAAGTGTGTTTGGATGCTAGTCTGAACTCGGGTGGCTGGGCGCCCTCGCTCCGTTTGCCACGCTCACTGGCACAGTAACGTGACGGTGGGGTCTCTGGGCCTCTATGTGGGCTGCGCCTTGAGGCACGAGCTGAGCAAGGTCCTGATCAGGTTCTGTAAAAATGGATCTGGGTGTGCTTAGAAAGCAGTGCTTTTTGTATTTCTTTTCTGCTTTGAAAAAAGAACTTTTTCCGCATCTTCTATGGAATATTTCTGTTGTGTTTAACAGTCGAAGTTGGTAATCTATATAACTTAGGCGTGTCAAGTCTGAGCCTAGTCCCCACGATCTGTTGAAAGACACCATCCTAGGAATTTTTGCACAAACTGACTCAGGCTTTTTTTGCGATGAATAGTTGGTGACAAACCAGTGGATTTTCCAGGAAACGCTACTACAAAGTGTCTGGCTTCTGCGTAAGGGTATTCGGAAACCTTGTGAAGATCCAGTGTTTTATCATGAAGTAAATGAGTGAAATCATCTTCCTGGAATCTGTGGTCATTTGGGCTTTGGATTATGGTAAAACCTAAAAGTTCCTCATAACAAATTCTGGTAAAGGTCGTAATCAAGTTCCTCCTTGGTTTGTGGTGATGGCAGAATGCGTCGGGGTGGGCCGCGGGCCGGTGGTTGCCTTCTGGCCCCACGGGACCCGGCGTTCCTCCGGGACGAGGCCAGCCACCTCCGTTCTGTCCCGATCGAAGTCGGACTCTTGCGAGGAGGTTTGGCAGGCCCGAATATTTTCTGTCGGGCTCGGGGAGGTAGTTCGGTCACTTGCTCTTCGATTCCTGGACCTCATGGGAGTTGCTGCTGCTAATTGTGCTGAAATGTGGTTTTGTCATGTGGACAGACTCCTACCAGGGCTTATTGTATGACTTGATGATTTTGCATGCATGCTAAGACTCCAGAGAAGAAAAAATACCATTTACTTCTTGTCATCCCCCTAAGCATGACTCTTAGCAGTAAGTTGGTTTCTTCTCCAAATGACTTCAAAGCAATAAAATTTGTTCTGAAATTTCTTTTTAAAGAGTGAGCTTCCTGCTGTTTCCCCTACAGTTACTTTGAAGTTTGCGAGAGAAGTGTTGACCTTCTTTTAGTGCTCGTGCAGAATGCAAGCTACCTTGTGTTCCTCGGTTGTGATTCCTGGCTTGCGCCCCATGTACCCCTCAGCTTGTACCCCACACATTACCCTCTGGTGTGGTGTTCTGGTGCTATGACTTCTTTGCTTTTGCTAGGACTTGCATTCAGGCACTTTGCATGTTCTAGATCTTTTTTTGGATAAGTTTGAGGGCTTGAGGCATTTTTGTTTGTTTGTTTCATTAAGGAACTTTTAGAGCAGTGTGACTTTTAAAACATTTTTACTTGAATTACAAACAAGTAATCTTTAGCCCAGCTGAGAGCTGAGCTAGAAATGGAAATGACTGTTGACCATGGCAAAGCTGTTGTGTGTGTGACTGAGACAGAATTTAGAAGTGATTGATTACAGGGATAGCTGTAATCACCTGGTTTGTGGGTGTCTGGAAGAGCTGACATCTCAGTTTCTTCAGCTTCTAGCCTGTTTCCTCTCCTGTTTCCCTGTTCTGGGGAACAAGTTGTTTCCCCCTACCTCCCCTGCCAGTTAAGGGCAGGAGCCGATGATAAAATCTGTTCTGTCACCTTTTGCATATGTTTTTCTATTCTAGATTTGGTTTCGGTGAATCTACTGGAAGTATGGGAAGGGAAAGGCATTCTTGCCGTTGTGGATCCTTACGATGTATTGCCCCTGTTTGCGGCTCTTTCTTTACCTACTTGGAGGCTGTTTGTGCAAAGCAAAGGCTCTGTCACACAGAATTCCTCCATCTCTCTTTTCACAGATCATCATGGCTTCTTCTAGCCCCACTGCTCACCCCTCCCGTTCCCGTGATCACAGCCCCACCGTGTTCCCTGTGTCCAGAAGGAGCACACAGGTTCCAGTGGATCAGGAATCTGGTTCCAGAGTTTGGGATCTCTAGCTCTCATGTCAAGGTGCTTTCATCCCCAGCTGAATTCTATGAACTCTTGAAGGTGAGTTGTGGGTTCCAAGCGTGAATGGTTTCTGGAAACTGCAGAGGTTATGGAGAATCACAGGCACATTGGTAGGAAGGAGCGTCTGCAGGTTATTAATTCAGCCTTCTGCTTGAAACGGGATTGTCAGCACTGGATCAGGCCAGCCAGGCTTTGTTTAGCTGAGTCTTGAAAACCATTAAGGGTGGAGATTCCACCTCTGGGTAACCTGTTCCAGTGCTGTACCATCTTAGTAGTTTAGATTTTTTTTTTTCTGGTGTCAAACCTGAACTTTCCAAAGCACTGTTTGTGGCTGCTGGTCAGCTGAAACTGTGAAGAATTTGCCTCTGTTGCCTTTGTAGCTACTCTTCAAGTAGTTGTAGGCTGCTATTAGATGATTAGTAATTCTGAAACATGATCTTAGATGGCCACAGTAAGCTGTGGGAGAACAAGGCTTGGGTGGGCTGTGAAGGCAGCATGCGTCAGTAGCAGCTACCACCCCTGCGGCATCAGCAGCGAGCAAAGGTGGGAGGAGAAGAGCTGTTGTCAGAGGTCTCCTTTCCCCCCCAGGTGGAACAAGGGAGGAGAGCAAATGCTTGGTACAAAGCCTGGATGTGGATGGTGGTGGAAGGCTGGGATGCCACGCATTGCCAGCTAGTGCATCGCTGCTTAAGCAGCTGTGGATCTTGAAGAAGGCATTAGCTTGTCGTTCAGAAGCAAAACTTTAGGATCGTGGAATCACACAATGAATAACTTGAGGTTGGGAAAGACCTCTGGAGGTCTCATCCCCCCACAGAGCAGGAACAACTTTGAATTTAGATCCAGCCAGGTTCTGACCAGTTCACAGGGCGGGATACAGAGGATTAAAGCAGTTGAGGAATGAAAACTGGGATTGCCAGTGTGATAGTGATACAATCCAAAGGTTGCAGGTAGGGCAGTGTAACTGCTCTTGTGTTTAATAGTTTTAACTGCAGGGAATGCATTCCTCAGCTTTCCAAAAAGCATTTCGATTTTTGGATGCAACAATGGTGCTGATCTTGCTCTGGAAAGACCCGTGTGTTTTAAACAAAAACTGTGCTGTCAGTGTTTTATTATTTCCTTGTGCCTTTCCTTGTACAAGGCAAGGGAGACAGTGTTATGACTTGGCTAAAGTGATTCTCCTCGGGGGGAACTACACCTTTACTGTGGTTTGAATTGTTAGCTCCTAGTGATCGCAGTGACCGAGGATGAACCTGAATTTATTTTCCGCTACTCTCAGGTACAGATAAAAACAGCCAAGCAGCGAGTGGTGATGGCTTCGCTGTACCTGGGAACGGGGCTTCTTGAACAGGAGCTGGTGAGTCTGGAAAGGGATTGGGAAGGGGGAAAGTGAACGCAGAAAGAAAATGCCTAGCTTTGCAAAAAGCACCTTGTTCCTGCAGGTACAAGAGTTGTATGTGAGGTGCAGTTTGTGAGCTTGTAATGTCCTTAAAAATTTTCGTATAGGGATTCACTTTACATACGTTTTACCTGAGAGCTTTCTCATGGTTCCTGGCTGCATTTGTGTACTTGTACTTGGGTTGGAGAAGGGAGGCATATGCTCTTTCTGTTTTAAGCCTAGTGCAGAGCTGTGGGATCACAGCTGATTTTTTTTTTCTGGAATTTTTCTTGAACACGATTGAAGTTCTATATATGTAGTGCTGTGTTTTGTCCTGCAAATGCAGTGTGCAAATACAGTACTAGCTCTTTGCATTTAAGACAGAGGTCAGTTTTGCTTCATGTTGTTTACCTTTTGTGCTTCCTGTCCTTCCCTCTGGAAACAAAAGCATTCCCTAAGTCCGTTAGGGAGAAGCCTGACCTTGGCCAAATTCTTACGTTAGAATGCAAATTCCGTAGCAGGGTAAAGGTGGACAGAATCCTGCGCAGCATTTTGTACCTGTCTTTGTCTGGGCTTGCACACAAGATTTGAATTTGGAAGTGGCAAACAGCCTTGTAATTAAGGAATAAAACTGCCTCTGTATCATTTGTGAACTCCTACCGAGGTTTTTCTTTGGTAACGCAAATCTACAATTTGGGAATGATGTTGGAACCTTTTCTGCTAAAATTAATGGCTGTTCAGAGGCTTGAAGAATGTATGCATGTAACATCGATGCCCTTTCATATGTTGCTTTAGGCTGATAGAGTAGGATGCCGGTCTGACAGATGCAAAGTCTAAACTAGCCGTGTTTTGCATGACTAGGAAAGACTCATAGTAGGGTATGGAAACTTCCGTGACTGCTGACCTTCTGGTTTCTGAACACTTTCCTTATAAAGCTTTATTTGTTTTCTGTAATGAGTAGTACAATCTCTCTCTGCAGGTGGATTGCTTAGAAGAAACACTGGAGAAATCATTGCAAGCAAAAGAATCTCCAAACCTCAGAGTTTCCATTCTTCTTGACTACACCAGGGGGTCTCGGGGTAGATATTACAATACTTTGCTTTCTTCAAAGGCTTATTTTATAGTCAGGCTGGACATACTGTCATTTTTAAGAGAGAGGCTGTCTTGGCTGACTGGACCTACGGGCTTAAATCACATACTTTTCAAAAACTGTCCTTTTGTATACCACTAACTACATATTCCCAGAGAATCTTAAAGCTGAGCAGCTTTTCTTCAGAAAATAGGTGGGAGGAGCCAGAAGATCACTGGGCAAGACTGCTCTGTGCCACTTGTGCTTTCTTGCTTGCTCAGTTCACTTGTCAGTACATTTGCCCTTATCCATTGTGCTCTTTTATATTTTCATTTTTAAAGTAAGGTGGGGGAATTGTTGGAAGTAGCAGTACACTTACCCTTTTGTGGTGACTCTTTGTAGCATGTGTTATTAGTGCTAGGTGTGGAATGGTGTTAGTCCTGCTCAGTAATCATTTCCAAGGTCCATTCATAAAAAAATGTACAGTTCTGGATATTGATTTTAATATTGACATAAGTGTAAATGAAAGTGATTTAAAAAAATAAAAGTTAAGTGCCAGCAGACGAAACGGGTGCTCATTCTGCAACCAGCTTCTAGCTGAGGAGTTGTTGCACCATGTTGTGATGTATTCTCCACATGGTGTGATCCCGTGTGCGAAACCCCCCGTGTCTCCCAGGCAGGAAGAATTCTCGAACAATGCTAATTCCGTTGCTGCAGCGATTCCCCGAACAAGTCCGCGTCTCCCTCTTCCACACCCCAAACCTGCGTGGACTTCTCAGGCTCCTGATTCCAGAGCGTTTTAATGAGACCATTGGACTGCAGCACATCAAGGTCTATCTCTTTGATGATAATGTGATCCTGAGCGGGTGAGTCCTTTCCTCTTCAGGCCTTTCTGTGATTCATTTACCCAAGGTTTTGATGCAAGGTATGCATGCTACCAGTATTGTCTGAACTTCATTATTTGCATCTGGTCTTTCTATAATGATCATATCAATGCTCTTCTGATATGGAAGAATAGGTCTTTCACATGAGTTTCTCATATGAAAGACAGTCTTTCTCAAAAAATAAAAAAATCCTTAAGATTGAAAAGGAAATGGCCAGTTTATACTTGAGGCTTGTTATATGCGGAGTGAGATCTGTAATGTATGCTGGGGCGTTCAGGATCATATGTGTATGCTCTGTTCTGGAACTCAACTCTTCTTTTTCTCTCCTAGTGCAAACTTGAGTGATTTGTACTTCACCAATCGTCAGGACCGCTATGTTCTCCTGCAGGACTCTCCTGAGATTGCAGACTTCTTCACGGAGCTAGTGGACGCAATTGGAGATGTGTCTCTGCAATTACAGCAAGATGATACAGTCCAGATGATGGAGGGGATGGAACACCCCTACCAAGGTAGGAGGGAGTCTCCCTTTCTGGTTGGATGATACGATCCAGCAGAGGGGAGTGACGGCCAGTGTTGTATTCAAGGATGATGTGAACTCCATCTGTTTGTGAGCTGTTGAGTGTCTGACCACTGTTACAGACTGTGGGACATCCTATTTCTGTGCCATCCATTATCAAAAACAAGATTGCTAGAGCTTTGCAACTGAACCTATCAGGGTGTTCCTAGCACAGCTCATAGCTGCCTTTAAAACATCTGTTTCTCAGACTTAGAGAAGAAAGTTGTTTGGTCTTTGTGTTGACTCCTTTTTGTTCAGATATTGGTGTCCTGTCATTAGCTTTTCCTGCTACATAATTGGTGATGCATAGCTCTGTACCTTTACGTCTCAAATGCGATCTCTCCTGGTTTTCTTGCAGGAGACAAGGTAGCTTACTGTGAGATAGCAAATCGAAGAGTCATGGAAGTGATCAACTCTGCCAGGACACGACAAGAACTCCTCCACGCAAAGACTTTCCACAGCAGCCAGCAAGGCAGCTCCTTGTTATCCCAGCAAGGTTCTCAAGCATCTGGCGGTCTGAAACCAGAACCTGACACCTGGATCTATCCCTTGATCCAAATGAAACCTTTTGGGATTCAAATAGACGAGATGGTCACAGAGACACTGCTGACAGAGGCTGAACGGGATGCCAGGATATACCTCACCACTGGCTACTTCAACCTGACGCAAGCTTACATGGACCTCA
Organism: Anseranas semipalmata; assembly: GCA_013399115.1. NCBI lineage: Eukaryota > Metazoa > Chordata > Aves > Anseriformes > Anseranatidae > Anseranas > Anseranas semipalmata. Next base: position 8,659 of record VXAA01002427.1, read on the forward strand.
TTCTGGGCACTAGGGCAGAGTATCGGATTCTTCTGGCCTCACCAGAGGTGAATGGATTTTTTGGTGCCAAAGGGGTAGCAGGCGCCATCCCTGCTGCCTATGTTTACATAGAACACCAATTTTACAGTGAGGTCTGCTACCTTCACCAACAGGAGAGGGTCCAGCTGCAGGAGTACTCTAGGGCTGGGTGGACTTTCCATGCCAAAGGTAAGATGTCCATTTCCCAAGGGGACTTGTTCAGAAAGCACGCGAGCCTTACATATATTTGGATTGTGCATCTAGTGAGGGGATGGCTGGGTGCTGAGTCTAGACTTAACCTCCAAAGTACTTATCCAAGGTTCAAACATCTTGCTTGCATGAACTGGAAGATTTGGATTACTCAGGAGACAACCATGCAAAGTCATGTCTTGCCTCTGGATTTCCAGTTTAAATATAGTCCTACGGGTTATACAAGAATTGTCTTCATGGCGACAGTAAGATACTGTCTTGATGTGCAACTTGATGTGAAACAAAAGGAGGCATCTGGATGGATATATATGATCGCAGTAGCAGTTGTGATTCAGTTTCTTGTATTCCTCTTGACAGCTTCAGCAAAAAGTAGTGGTGACTGTGTCAGGGACCCCAGTGCCATGGGAGTGCACTGGCAGTGGCTCCCCAGTGGTCCTGGACGCAGGGTTCTGTTGGCAGCAGGTCTTGGTGGGGATGACCCAGGCGTTAAGGAATTTGTACCAGCTTCCGCTTACGGCATCCGGGAAAGTGCAGCGTAGTGAATAAGTGTGCCCCTGTGCCTTCGGAGAGCTGGAGGCAGCTGGAGGGGAAGTTGCTGAGAAATGAATATTGCTTAACAAATGCAGTTTAATAAATAAATAATTAATCTGCCATCAGAGGCTTCTGTAGAAGACCCCAGATTCATTCTTAGTTGATAGAATATGCATAACTTTCACAAGCCCAACACCACCTTGACCAAAGCATGAATATTTTCCCCCGACTGGTTGTTGCTGGTTGTCTCTCTAAATTTTTCTTCCAGAAAATCCAGACACTGATTCTCCTCTTCTCCTACTTTATACTCCGTAGTAAATACTTTATGTACTCAGTAGTAGATCTTACTAATGCAAGTAGTTTAGGAAGTCTGCTTACGCAAGGATGGTCTGATGCACGTGACTTTATCAATATCTAGCTTCTTACGGTCTTCCCATGTCAAGGCATGGCAGTGCAACACCTCAGAAAACGACTTGGACTCGTGGTCGCGCACGGCCCTCAGCTCAGCTGAGACATCTTTGCCGTGTGCCGCGGCATCTTCTGTTGCTCTAATCTTGGGCAGGCAGAGCTCTCCGCTGTGTCTGTGTGTCACTTCCTGTGATGGCTCACTGGTCCCCCAGGACAGCTCTGTTCCTGTAAGCAGTACCCAATCTGGCACTCGTTAACATGCAAGTTTCCACAGCAGGCTTTGCAGTGTGCTGAGGGGCATTTTCATTGTTTGCAGCCTGTGCCTGATGGGAACAGTGGAAGGATGCGGCCTGGAGCCAGCGCAGGCCTGTTCCAGGGGCCATGGCCAGTAGTTCATCTCAGTTTGTTTGCTTAAGGAGATTAGCCGTTAACGATTGTGGGAATGCCTCTATCTACCCTGCTTCCTGCAGGGCTGTTCGGAAGAAGGTTCAGAGGTGGCAGGGAGAGAAAGCTGCTGATTCGGCCTTCTCTTGTCTAAAGAAAATACACAAGCGTTACTCGATTGACTATATATAGAAACAAACCTTCCCGAGGAGTGTTGTGCCTCGACGGCAGTGACATCAGCACCTCGGGTGCGCTAAAATCCGTATCCCGGTCCAGGGGCACCGCTGAGGAGGTGCCTGCCTGGCTGGGCAGTCGTGTGTGATCTGCCGTCCAGGAAGCATGTGCTCCAGGGTTCTGTGGTTTGCAGGTTCCTCCTCTTGCCGGGCACTGCTGGCTCCAAGTGGGATTTTGTGGTTTGGCATGGATTGAGCACGGGCTGCTTCTGCAGGCTACCAGAGGGCACCTGCCTGGTAGCCGGTCCCTCCTTGGGCCGGGGAGACGCTGTGGGCTCCGCCTGGGGCTCTTCCCTGGGGAGCGATGCGGGGCTCGAGGGCTCGGCAGGAGGGGCAGGCTGAGATGCCGTGGAGCGCTGGAAGGGGCAGCCTGGAGCTCCATTCTCCGGCGCGCTCTGCCCTTCGGCCCACGTTCGGTTCAGTTTCCTTCCGCAGGAGTCGCACAGTGTGTGAAAGAGAGGACAGGGCAGAAGGGGAAAGGGAGGGAACCCGGGGACAGAGGAGGGGTAACTGCACCTGGAGCCTGGCTGCTGAACAGGATGCGATGTCCGCAGCAGCACGGGGCGCCTGTTCCTACCTCCTCAGGCTACGATGAAGGCAGCCTTCAGCCTCCTGTAGGATCTGGCTGATTCGCACCAAATGCTGTAGTGCGGTGACATGTTTTGCAAACCTTTCCAACTCCTCTTGAGATGTTTTGTATCCTCAAGCACAACTTCCCGCACGCTGCACTCCCGCTGGCGTTGGGACTGTCCTTAGGTTTGTTCAGCGCAAGTGCAGCTGCAGCAGCCTGGTTCAGAGCGCTGCAGGCTGCCGTGCACGCATGGGTAGGAAATGCAAACCATTGCGATGGGAGAAGCTTTCCTGGGTAATGCCACGGAACGTACCTGCAGAAGTGCAGGCCTGCCTGTCTCCTGTGGCATTTTTGGGTGCGGTGCTGCGAGTGACGCAGGCCTGTCCTGTAGGATTAGGGTCCCTTCCATGAAAGTGTCAGGTGACAGAGTGCCGGGCAGGTGGCTGTTTGCTCCGAGATAAACCTGCATTACTGCTATTGAGTGGTGGCTGGGAAACTGCTCTTCCTCTTTCTGGAAAGGTGAGTCACTGTTTGAGCAGATCCTGCCAGGTGGCCGTAAACCTAGAGACACAGTAAAGGCTTTAGGGCTGCCGCGTGCTCGCTTAGGAAGAGTGCGGTGGTGCGCTCCTCGGAGCTGCTGCCCAGCACGCCTCTGGCTGGCCCTGGGGAGCCTTGTGCTGCCGCTGGGCTTGGGCACCGGGCGGCCGCTGCAGCCGCTGCGTTTGGTGGTGGAGCCACCTGAACCCCCACTGCTTGGGCCCGTCTGGTGGCTCCCGACCTCCCCCTGGGCACCACGTCCCTCTGCGGCGGGGGCGGCCGGGGCGGCCAGGGGGTGCAGTGCCAGCTCCGGGGCCAGGAGGCGCAACTGAAAGCGGCAGCGAAGCCGCCAAGTGCGTGTGACATGGGGGCGGGGAGGAGGTTACAGGAACCAGCAGTGAATCGGCAGCTTCTTACTCAAGGCATTCTTGGAACTGCTCTGGGGTTGAGTTAGGAAACCTGCTTCTATTTTAAGGACTAGGTGGTTTTTAAGCTATGGTTTCTTTGTTGTAGTCTTTGTGTGACTTGCAGGAGGGATAAGACATCTATCGGGGACCTGCCGGGGGCTTTGCTAAGCACTTGGGTGCTACAGTGGAGAGCAAACACTCCTTGGATCCCTTTGTGGGCAGAGAGCGGCCGCAGAGAAGGCCTCTGGCAGTAGCTGAGGCTCTCCCCTGGCACCCCAGCTGCTCTTGGCTACTACGCTCCAGCTCTGTGCTTGGCAAGCAGTCCTGGGTTGTGTTGTGCTCGCTCTCGTCTTTGCACTGGCAAGGTTGTGTAAACTGCAGTGGTGGGTGGACCTGGGAGTCTTCATCCTGGCAAGAATTGAATTCATCTTCTGGTTGCTCCTCAGGAAGTGAGTGGGTGTAATAATTTGCACTTCTCTTACTAGTGTTTATTTCATATGAATTCACCTGTCAGAACGGGGAGATGCCTCTTCACGCCACTGTCTTGTGAGGTCTCGGGAAAGGGGTTACTCACTGTGCAACTGCACTGCTTCCAGTTCTGACCTGACTGCTTCGGCACTGGCGGGTCTGCGTGGTGCTCTGGCGCTCGCTGTAGGTTTTCCTTTCCCTGCTGCAGAGCACTGACAAATTGTTTGTCTTATTTCAGTGTTTCTGAGATGTCATGGTGCAAAATGACCTCTGACTTAATGATGGTTATTCATTCTGAATTATTTTTGGGGCCCTCCTTGCAGTGCATGTATGTTCTTCAGAATGTGTGCCTGGGGTGGCACTGAGTGTGCTGCAGCCCCCCTGTTAAGAGCATGCAAGTTTGGACAATGCAAGCTGTGCAGGTGTACCCCAAGATTTACACTAAGCTTTAGACACTAGACCATCTACAAGGAAGCATGCTTTTGACAACTTGCTTTGTGTCATGGTCATTTATAGTTACTGTAAATCTAACATGTTTAATTCATTTCTTCTAAATGAAGCAATTGTTTGAGGCTACCCCAGTCATTTCCTTTGTCTGCCACGCTTCCTTTCTTCTCCTGTTTTTCCTGCAGGCCTCTGGCTCTACCTGGCAGGAAGCAATCTTCCCTGCCTAACGCTGATTGGTTCTCCTAATTTTGGATATCGATCAGTTCATCGTGACTTGGAAGCTCAGGTTGCAATAGTGACAGAAAATAAAGCTTTGCAGCAGCAACTCCATCAGGTAAGTGGCTGTTTACAGGGAGATAACATGGATGCTGTGCTGCTTGGTCACATGGGGAATGCTGATGACGCAGTAGCAATAAAAACCTACAGCCACAATAATTCAAAACCTTCTTGAGCATAGGAAGTCTCAAGGAGCTGTCAGTTAAGTGACTATCGATGAGATGCCTGCTACAAGTGCCTGTTTCTGGGAAATGGAGGCCATAATGGGAAAGAACATGTGTCCCCAGTGAACTCGAGTATTGGAGTGCTCAGGCACTGGATGCTGAGAGACACGGCGTTCGGAGAGGATCTGCTGGCTCTTCCGCTTACTGATCACGTAGCACGTTCTTGGGCCTTATCCCCCGGTGTTTGGGCATTGCCAAGGTAGCACCATGCTCTGGGGCGAGGAGTCAGGCCCTTTGAACCACCGATCTCATGCTTCTGGAGGACTTTGCTTCTCAGGCATTTGGGAAATCCTTTGTAGGATTATAAATGCCAAGCAGTTAGCTTTTGGGTGGCTGCCCACAGGCTGTGGAGGTGCACAAGGGCAGGGGGTCTTAGTGTAGTTTCTGCAATAAGAGCATTTCTGGGCTGGTTGCATAGCCTGTGAAGTTGCATGCTGTAGCTCCTAATGTTGACACAAGCATTTTCCAGTGGTTTAATGTTCAGTGTCCCAGGTTTTTCTTTTTTTGTTAGGCAGCGTGGACTGTTCAGCACTCTTCTCTTGTCAGTCTTGACTCTGAATCTTCTGCTGGAACTGACATTGTCCCACGCAATTTCTCATGTACTACTCTGATACAAGGCATATTGGTTTGGTGCCTTTGTGTGTGACTTAAGGATCTGAGAAATGTATTGTATTAAGCTGAGTCTTGGCATAAGAAGGCACAGTTGTCTTCAAGATCAATGGGAATTGCCCTATTGCATCAGGGCTCTTCCACAGAATGAGTCAGAGTATATCTAATCAAAAACAACTCTATTACTGGAAGAGTTGCTTGAATATTTCAATTCATATCTTGCCTCTACTTGTTTCTAATGGAAGGAGAGAATCAATGAAAATATGACAAAGGAATTTTTCTCAAACAATGCTGCAGTGATCTAATTTAAAGGGCTTTAAATGATTCCCATTTGCTGGAAGCTGATTTTGAGATTGGCTGTCTGTTTGCTCTTCTGTGATCTTTGTTAAGATGACTTAATTTTATGCCAAGGTGATAAAGCCTCTAATGGAGTGCTGTGTTTCTTTCTCTGTGTGAATTACAACTCTATTCAGCACCCTAGCTGAAAGGACATTTCAGCTATATGAACAAACTAAATGCTTAGTTTTTTCCAGTGTCTGGTTTTCAAGGAATCATGACATTTAAAAGTGTGTTCTGGGCTTTTCTATTTGACATTTCTTTTTTGAGCCATTAAGCTTTCAGCCTTCTTAATAATAACCTTCTAAATAATAACTGAGCTTTTAATATTGCAGCTGATGTGCAACAGCCGCTTCTTAATACTTAACTTGTATGCTGCCATGAAATCACTTTGGCTATGTAACATTCAGTTCCAAATCTCATCAAGCATTTTTAAAATGGGGGGAAAAATTGAGTGGTCTGGGTATCTCACCGAATGAACTGAGTATTTTGTTAAAATCTCTGAATTTCAATTCTTACACTGGTCTCATTTCCAGTGATTGCATTACCTCACTGTATCAGATGACCATGGCACAGAATCTTCATAGCAGGGTTGATCATAGCATTTTGAACATTTTGGGTTTCTAAAATTAGACTGATTTGGCACACAAACGTCTTATGTTACTGGTTCATCTTTCTGGTGTTCCTTTCCAATGCTTGGTTCCTGCTTCTGTGTTCCACGCTGAATTTAAACAGCACAGAGTTCTTTCTGTTGTTTGTGACAGTTTAACTAGTCAAAAAAAAAAAAAAAAAGATTAAGAACAGATTTACAGGAGCTGGTCTGCTTCTTGTTTGCCTGCAAATCTAGAAACCTAACTAGCTTTGATAAGAAAACCACTTCTACCTTTGATCAAGCAGCTGCTTTCACGTGCAACTCGAGCATGTATTATCATCATGATGGTTCATTTCCTTCTTCAGCAGTATTGTGTACACACTGAAGAAGCATAAGTGTTTCTGGTAATTTAGTTGAAATCACGACTGCACATTCATTTGAAAACACAGCGCTTGAGCTGTGTCTAGAAAGAGCTGCGTAAGCCAGTCTCTTGAGATTATGATAAGGTTTACTTTTCTGGCAATTACAGCAAGGGATTTAGGATTTTTCTGAAACTGAAGCTTAGCTCTCTTGCAACTGTAGGGTATGAAAAGGCAAAACCTTCTACTTTTGCTCTTTGTAGAGTTTAAATTGCTAATTCTTGAGGGTCAGTTACTTAGCACAATGATAGTCATCAAAAGGTGGAATAATGCGGCAGGTGGGTTTGAAGGATAGATCCAGTGCTAGCTCCTTGGTGGCTTAGTTGCTCTGTGAGTTGTACTGCATGGAATGAGACTCTTACGTTCAGGCTCATGGAAAAAATGATGCATCCTTTTGGCAGGATCCATGGCCAGTTTTACCTGAGAACTGCCTTTTCTTAATGGCCATTATATCAGATATAATTTAACACTTAGAATATACTGGGATGATGTTTCTTTCCCTGTACAGGAGCAGGAGCAGCTTTACCTCTGCTCAGGTGTAGTCTCATCATCAACATTTGAGCAGCCAAATCGGTATGTGAAACTGTGGGTGAAGCTAGTAACACCTCTGATCAAGAATTTCTTTTGAAAGAAGAAAAGTTGCTGCTTTGGGTGAGTTTTCTGCCATTCTTATGTGGAATTTATATGGCACTGACTGCATTTCATTAGTGCAGTAGCCTTTGTCCTGTAGAAGAAATAGACGATGGAAACATACAGATGTTGTGGAAAAAAAATCAGTTGTTTCTCTTTTCTCTTGAGTTACTTGTCATTGACTAGAATCATCTACTAACGTTTCTGGAAGTTTTGTGCAACTCTATTTTAGAACCAGTCATTCAGATGTTTAATGGGATGAGAAGAATTTGGAGAATTATTTTATGCCAAAGGGACTCCACTCTGTGTGGTGGCCAGAGCAGCTCTAACCTACCTAATAGGTAGCACTGCTGATAGAAATTATCTCCTGTGAAAGAAAGGGTAGAGGTGGATTCTGTAACCCAGAAGCAGAAAGAATCATATGCCAGAGGTTGACCTGTTCACAGCTGACTTTCATCTGAAAACTGCTGGGGTGTGTGTGTGAAGATTTGTCTCTGGGAGAAAGGTGAGGGTTACAAGGCTTGTGGCACTGACTGTACCCCCATTTCTCTCAGAGGTGCCGGCCTTTCCCTGGGTTGTGCAGGTTGACCTGTGGGCAAACTGTGCCATATCTGTGGCTTTCTTCTTCTAACTGGTCTAAACAGATAAATGCTTCCATGCAGGAATATGTAGGGCACATGGCTTGATGAACTTCTGTTTGCAGTTAGCACTGAGTGATCAAACAAATAGCTGTGAAAAGGGAGAGAGCTACAAGAAGGGAAGGAGTCTAGATGGTTGCATGCCATTGCTCCGTTTGGCTTGCTTCAGTGCCCTGGCTCTCAACCAGCACTTTATCAGAAACCACCAATTGAAAACCAGTACCTGTCATGAGAAACTCCATGGATTGTAAGAGTGGTCTCCACATGCTAGCAGTTCCAGCACTGTTTTTATTTATACTATGCTAAAATAGTACTGGTACAATCAAACTTAGTCTAAATTACACAACTTTGGCTATTTTTTTTTCCAAGTAAAAGTATTTGCTGTTTTCCATTGTCATTGAAGTTTAGATCTGCAAGAGCAGAGCAACAGCAGCAAGGATCCACTTAGCAGCTTTTTCTTTTGTCTTTAGGTTAAAGGTCCAGACATAGGTGGGACCTCGCATCCGTGTCTTATAGACGGGACATTCATAGACGTTCTTGGTGTCCAGGCGGTCCACAGGGATGGCTCTGATGAAGATGACTGGCATCATGGGCGTCAACTCCTTCAGTCGAGCATCTGCGATAACCCCAGATGGGATGTCCCATCGAGCGCCTGCAATATTATGAAATTGTCGTGGTACCAGCTACCCAATGGATTTTTCACTTAAAGGGGGCTGTTTTCATAACTGCTAATGGGTGGGAAGGAGTTTGAGCAGCACAGTTGAGGGATGAAGTACGAAGGTTGGATGGCCGTGGCTTAGTAGTCATTAGGGCTAACATGTTATCATCTCACTGTGACTCATGAATGCATTTTACCTTGCTGTGTGTGGGATGTCTAAATAAATTGTGCCCCACTCATCCCTTCAGCACAGGTTTGCATGGAAGTTACATAGCTGAAGGTAGAACTTGGCCATGGTGGGAATTACAATAAGCTGTTCTGTGTGCTCTGTGCCCTTGTTTAAGTTGACCCTTTTGGTGCTCAGCTAATACTACCCTCTCATTCCCTCTCATTTTTTTAGCAGTAATTACTTTAGGTTCTGAGTTTCCTGATTTGTCTTATTTACACATTAAATAGAAGTGTAATAGATTTGTTCACTAGAACCATGTAGCTTCAAACAACCTAGTCGTCAGGTTCATAATATGCAGTCTGCATTTCCAAAAGCAATTTGTGAAACTCTGCTCGTAAACTGGACGGGTGCTGCCCTCAGCTGGTGTGTGTCTGACACTAGCATGGAGTAAAGGCTCCACTGCTTGGAGCTTTTGCAAAAGCTGCACAAATCAAAATTTAATGTTAGTGCGTATTAACACCTGCTCTGTTTGCAAGAATTTTTTTTAAGGCTGACCTGGGATTTCTCTGTGCCTGAAACATCTCATAAAAGATGCAGTCTTTTACCTTCCATGAATAATCCATGTACATAGGAGCCTTCTCTGGGTGGAGCTGTCATATCCTCACGGTTTTTCTTAGTCACTTCCACTGAAAGGCACATCTTGTCCAGTGGCCATTCATTTTTTCTGGCCATGGACTGCATGATAGCAGTGAGGAAAGACTGGGGATTGAAGAATCCTGCCAGCCACACTGTCGCAGGCAGCACAAAGTCCGTTGTCCAGACTTCTAGTTCCTGGAAAATAAAACAGCAAAGTACTTTAGAGTGAAGCATGGCCTTTGGACAGTGGAGTACTGCTTTGACGTAACAGAGAGATGTGGCTAACGCACAAGCTTCAGGTAATGAGCAGACTAGGATGGAGTGGTCTGTGATGAATAAATATCAGATTGCACTGCAGCAATTAAACTTCAACTGTTAATTTGGATTGCAGTAAATACTGCTGCTGTTTCTTTTTAACAAAGCCACATTTTATTAAATATTTTCTTCTGAGATGTGTAAAGTTACAACTGTGCTATCTAATGTTCTTTTGAAACAGTGATATATGCTAATGGTGAGCCCTTTTCAAACTTCTGCTCTCATTCTTGGGGTAACAGGCCATTTCAGATACTTTAAACTGCTTAAATTAATATTGAAAAATAAAACAGTTAACCACTGTGTACACTGATGGAAGTGATTCCTGGTCTTCTATGGTATCTGCTTGCTCCACAAGCTTTAACTTTCAAAAGGAATCTGCTTACCCTAATCCGAAGGAGCAAGTCTGCATACCAAGCTCCTAAACCGAGAAGAGAGGGGTAGGCATAACGTGTCCAAGATTCAGGTACGTTGTCGTAGAAGAGAGCATTTGCCAGCTCTTCCATATCTGATGTAATTGTCAGTTCTCCCTTTAAAAAAAAGAGAAAAGTCAGGGCAGTTTTATCTGAAGAAAACAAGACTGATGGAAGTATTTGGTTTCAAACCCAGTACAAAGCACAGGGCTGGTACTGCCTGGCTGTACCTCGCACGATGGGATGTGTAAGAGCGTGAGCAATGGTAGCCAAGTGGTTTGTACAAGACTGGGTTTGAAACGAGCAGCAGCCATTTGCAAATCATAAGAAATTACTTGGTAGGGAGAGGTGCTTTCTAGCCAGCTACCTAATGCATACCTTTAGTCCCAGATCTAATTCTTTCAAAGAGCGCCTGATTTCGTGGGTCAAGATGTTCATTCTTTCACATTCCTGGAAGGCAACCACCACATACGGTGTCTTATCCACCGCTTTAGCCATGATCTCCACCATGTTGAATGGCTCTGGCAGCCTCTCAATGATCTCGTCTAGCACCGACTTCACCTGGAAAGAACAGACCATAAAACTGCTCTTATCTAAGGCAAAAAAAATGCTGCAATTTAACAGTTAGTTAAGCTAGTAAGATTTTTCTTTTTCTGCCTTTGTGCTTTCCTGTGCTTCTTCCTTTGTTACTAATACTCTACACTTTTACTAATTGCTCTTGGATCTTAAAAAGCTGCAGCTCTTTGTTGAGAGCCAGGAAGCTAGGATCTCAAGCTAAGGTGACTGAATTTCAAGTGTAAAATTCAAGTCAGAAGGAAGACCTTTTTTTTTTTTTTTTTGAAAAGTCTCTATTTTTAGTAGTTGTCATCATGAATGGAAATTACTAAGCATGCTTCATCTGCTGAGGCTGTAGTATGTGAGCCACACTTTGCCACTGGCGCATCTCTACCCATCAGAGAGTAACCTTTCTGAACACTGCTGCCTTTTGTAACTGCACTGTGTTCATGCTGCGTAAACACCCACAAGCTGGTGGGCAGCATTTCTACCCTCTGGGTTTCTTGCAGGTGCTGGAAGGGAGCAGCTAATGGCCCTGAGTGCAACTGTGGCCACCACTTTGTGCACTCTGGCTCCAGGCCCCTGGCTGCGGTGGCAGTACCTGCTACCTTCTCAGCAGCTGTAGAGGGGCGAAGCGCTTGCTGGTGTTCAGTTACGGTACCAGTACCAAACAGAAGGGAGAGCCTGGTCACAGAACCCCAGTGTGACTATACTCAAATAAAACCTCAGTGTCCAGCTGAGCCCCCGGCCAGGGGCAGCTGAGGCCGCCGTGTTTCTTGTGAGCGCTGCACTAGCAGCTCCCCCTTCGCCAGGCGGACAGTGTGTCGCCTGCTGCCGTGCTAGAATCGCACCTCTGTGCTCTCCTGCACCCCTGTGCTCTCCTAGTCTCTGGGGCCATATCCGCCCTCCCCAGCTAGCCACCTCGTGGCCTCTGCAGTGTCCTTGTTCGCTGTAAAGAAGCAGAAGATTCACTTGCCTTTTCCTCTCGGGAGACACCGGCGCCTCCTCCAGCATCTGATTCTTTGGGCTGCATTTCTAAAACTGTACGAAAAAGCCTCTCCGAAGTGACAGTCAGGAAGCCGATTTCTGCATTGGGGTGAAGGCCGTACAAGTACGGGCTCTCTGGCGGCAGGTTGTCATCGATGTACTCGTGGTAGCCCTGAGCGCGGGGCAGGTACTGACATCAGTTTTACAGCTATAGATGTATGAGCGCGAGTTTCGCTTCAGCCTTGAAAGTGCATCATCGCTTTTCTGCTGATGGTGCTTCACAGCTAGTGGGTGTTGCTTATTTAAGATGATTTTCCACTTGTGTCTTACCTAAGTCCTTTCCTTACCACCCCAGCCACAGGAATTATTTTTCCAGTGATCCTGCATGTTTCCACTGCATTGAAAAGGCACAACTTTTTTTCCTACACTCCCTCTTGGTTTGCATGAGGGAACTCTGACTAGCATGCATTAATCCAGAGCAGGGGGTTTTCCACAGCAAATTGTAATGCTAATTATCACATCCTATGATGAGAGAGATCGTTCTTACCTTGTAATCCAAGCTGGGAGGGATCAAAAACCCCGGAGCTAAGTACAGTTCCCCTTCCAGCATCTCTGCACTGATGTATTCGCTCAGGTAAGTCCGACACAGCCGGCGGTCCCAGTCATCTGTGATGTGCCCACCGTACATAATTTCACCAAAGAGGTACCGGAGATCATCCCATGGTACCTACAAGGAGATGCTCCCCGTGAGCTTCCTGGTGCCTGTGGGGCTCCAATAAGCCCCTTGCAGGACGCGCAGGGCAGCTGCATGTGGAGCTACAGGGCCACTGAGTCCGGCTCAACCCATGGGTGCCTGTGGATGGGACAGCCCCCCGGGACCTGCAGAAGTGAAGGGGAACAGGACATGGGACCCTGGCCACGGAGGCGTCTTGTGTTTGCCCACAGATCTCGCCCACCCTGCCATCCTGGGCAGCAGCGCAGGTGGCTGAATGGCACGGCTGAGCAGGACGCCGCTCAGGGTGGACAGCCCAAGCTTGCTCGTTGCACCATCATTCCTGGGGCAGACTTTGCATTTCGGGTGGAAAGGCGTGTTTAAAAAAAAAAAAAACAAAAACAAAACAACAACCAAGCACAGGAGCCCCAGACAGCGCGCGCTCTGCTCCCAGCCCATGCTCAGTGCGCGCCTGCCCCAGCCCCACTGCGCAGCGTTTCTACAAGAGGAGGCATTTGTGCAGCAAACTGATGCTTTTCTTTTCTTTTTTTAATGTTGATTGCTATAGTGTGTATTACTCTGAGATAGGGTTGCTTTGTAAGTACCTTACCTTTGGGTTCGCCTCCAGGTAATTGTACAGGACATTAATCGATATGGTCAGGTCACCGTTATTGAACGGGTAAGACCTGTTCCAGCCCTGAGCGCCAAACTTGCGCCGCTCCGCCACCACCGCGTGGAAGTAGCAGAGTGCAAACAGGATGCATTTGAACTCAATCTCTTTGCTGCACATCTCTAATGTGTCCTGCAGTGGAATAAAAATGAGAGTGGGTTTGCAAGTGAAAAAATGAATGTCACCGTCAGCCATCTGTCCACTGAAGAAAACTAACAGGTGATAGCAAAGGAGACTGAAGAGTGCATATTTAAAAACAAAAAAAAAACCAAAAACATAAAATTATCTTTTTAAGGCTTGCTGGGTGGTTAATTATTGCACTTGTTTGTTCATTAAAAAAATGAGGAAACTACACACACATGCACACACACACACTCCTCTCACACCCCCGGCACACTTGGCTGGTTTGCTGCGGGCAGCGAGCCGCAGCGGTGCGGCGCCGTCCAGCTCTAGGGCAGGCCAGCAGCCTTTCAGCATCCTCCCTGCCCCGGCCATCCCCGGGGGCTCCGGTTCTCCCTTACGCCCACGAGAAGGTGCCTGGGGCCGGCTCCTGGCGCAGCACCAGCACCGCAGAGGCTCGGCCCCGGGGCTGTGTGCTGGGACTGGGGGAGCCAGCGGCAGCGGGGAGGCAGCGTGGGGGGGAGCAGGGTGCAGGTACCTGGGAGAAGAGGTCGAGGGCTTTGTGCAGGTTGGCGTACATGCCCGTGGGCGGCTCATTGGTGATTTTGATGGCGTTTTCCAGCAGGCCCTGCGGAATGATGTGCGTCTCGGGGCTGGGGGCCGGCTCGGCGCTCATGAACCCCCGGTAGTCGGCGTGGCTGCCCATGCCGTGCCGCTCCACCTGCTTCTCCAGCGTGCCCAGCCAGCGGGCCACCAGGTGGATGTTCTGCAACACAAACCCCTGCCGTTCTGTGTGCTCTGAAATTCAACCTCAGGAATTACATGGCTCGGCCGTGGCTGGGACTCCAGCTCCTGTGGCGTCGGCGCGGTGCTGCGGGGCTGGGCGGCCCCCACCCACCTGCAGGATGACCCAGTGCCCCTGCACGGCCGCCACCTCCAGCGCCCTTTCTGCCACAGCCTCCTGGCCCTGCCCCAGCGAGACGTTGTGGATCCTCCCGTTGTCAATGGTGAAGTTCAGCTTTTTGCCTGGGAAGGGGAGGAAACAGCCAGGGTGTGCAATGCCTTTTTTTGTTAGTATGGATAGGAAGATGGGGCTGCACGGCTCCTGCCATTAACCGAGCACCAAGCCAAAGCCCTTGTGAGCTGGTGCTGGCTGAGGAACCAGCTTACCCAGGGCTTCCACATCCTTCAGAGGGTCGACTCCAGGGGAGAGAATGAAGAACACAGGTGTGGAGGGGCTGCTCTCCTCATACGACTTGGAGAATTCAACACTTCTTCCTTCCACAAACTTGCTGCCCATCTTCTCTTCCACAAAGTTCCTACAGAAAGGAACAAACGTGCTCGCTGGAGGTGCGGGCTCTCGCCGGGGAGCAGCCGGGCGGGTGCTGGGCACCTGACAGCGTAGGTCATCCTGTCCGGCCGCATGCACCGCAGCATGCACAGCTTCTGCAGGGCGGTTTTGTTCTTCCACTCCTTTGGGAACACCTCCTTCTCAGGCACCTCGGACTCAACAAATTTTTTCCATCGCTTTGCCGAGCCCTCAATGTCGCTATCCAAGTTCTTGAACGTGTCCATTTCTGAGAGGGCCTGCAGATCCGGCAGAGAAAGACCACATCCCTTGCTGGGCACTGCACCCCTGGCCGGGAGGGTCACTGCAGACCCATGCGCCCTGGGACATGGTGCCACAGCCAGGCCCTGACGGCTGTGAGACGCGGGGCCACAGCTCAGGCATCCCATAATGGGGCAAGGAGCCGTGCAAATGAGGGGGGGGGGGGGGNGGTGGCCACAGGACACAACTTGGCCATCAATGTCATTTTGCTGTCAAGAGCAATCTTTTCTCCATTTTCCCTTACGCCCTTTCCTAGTGTGAGCAGGAAAGGCGGGGGACAGCGGACGTGGTGGGACGTGCTGCCCCTGGAGCCCATCGGGCAGCGGCCAGATTCAGCACCCATCCTCAGCGCCGCTGCCCGCGCTCTTTCCCCGCTGTCCCGTGGGGCCGGGAGGAGCCGGCTCTCACCAGCTGCAGCTGGTGCTGGCTTCTGTGCTCCCTCCCCAGGCGCCGCAGCTCAGCCCAAACCTGCTGCCACGTCGTGCTCGGGACCGCACCGGCACTGCCGGTGAACCTGGGGACCCACCTTGATGCCTCCCCACCCCTGGGACTGCAGGAAGTCCACGGGGGACGCAATGCCGGCCTTGAAAGGGAAGCGCAAGAGGAAGTCCAGCTCCACTGGGCTCACTTCTTTCTTGATGGACAGGATCTGGCGAGACGAGAGCCCAGAGTTGTGGCTGCCGCACAGGAGCCTGCAGCCCTGTGGCCCTGGCGTGCACCAGGCAAGAAGCTCCTGAGCCTCCAGTGGTAGCACAGCAATAGGAGAACATGTCTAAAATAACATAAATTCACATACAATACTAAACAACAGAAGCTTGATGCATTTGCTCATATTACCTGGAAGGCAACCTGGGCTAGGAAAATGAGCTTGTCCCTCTCAAAGAGTCCCCGTGCGGTGTACATGAAGACCGAGTAGGTGATCTCGTCCGTCAGGTTGATCACCCTTTGCTTGACGTCCTCAGCTGGAGTCGTTCGCTGAATGGCTTTCTCAAAGACCACGTTGAATGCCTAACAGAGAGCCAGGGGTATGCACAGCACCTGTGCTTCTGAGCGCTTTGTTGGAAGCATAAACGCCGAACCTCCCGCATCCCCCAAATCCCTGCCGCGTAAAGATCAAATACCGCCTCGCTTTACGCTTACCTTTAGAGAGAACTGGTAGATGGGGTTGATTTTGTTGAGGTCGCTCAGTATGAAGTACAGCAGGGATGCTCTTTCTGCCGCTGGCCTGTAGTTCTCCCTGGCGACATTTATTTCACCTTCTGTGACTTTGGCTTCTTTCACCTGCAGGCCCACGAGCGCGGTGTTACCGCAGCATCCCGAGGCAGCGCCGCTCCCGGTGCTGGGGCAGCTCGCCTGCCTTCTCCTCGATTTCCATGGCCGTGCGCTTCGTCGTCTCCAGGTTCTCCACCAGCGCGGTGTCCCCCAGGAAGTTCCCCGACGCGGCAGAGAGCCGGGCGAGCAGGGAGTCCTCCAGCTCCTTCAGGTTGATCTTAAACTCGTTCTGGCTTTTTGTGAGATTTGCCTGCAACATCAATGCCCGGGAGAGTCGTGAGTTTCAAGAGCCTGCGGTGGAACTTCTGGCATCGCTGGCCAGGATTTACGCTAGGAGCTCCCTAACAAACAGCGTGCAGCAGGCTGTGGATCATTAGCAGTTTTGCTGGCTTTATCTTCTTTTGTATTAATTATAAATTCTCTCTTTACGAACACAACACCGGACAACAGGATGCACTTATTGGCTGCGCTATGGGTCCCTGAGAAAACAGCCATGGTGCTCACAAAGCCCCCGAAGCGCTGCCGCAGGAGGCGGAGTACGCGGGGCCGCAGCAGCAAGCGCGCTGGAGGTGGCAGGTGTGGAGAACAAAAGCCACGAACGATAAATAAATCAACCAATCGATCAATAAATAAGCAGAAGAAACCACAAAAACAAACCGACCAACCCCAAATCCCCCCAATCGCACAAACAAATCAGTCGTCAAAGAGCAGCCGCAGCCCCTCCGGGTGTCTCCCCGACGCCGGCTTCGTACCTTCAGGGCCTCCAGGTCCGGCCGCTCCTTGGCCACCACGGCGGCCAGCAGCTGGTCCTCCAGCCCCTCGCGGGTCACCAGGAAGTTGATCAGGGTGCACTGCGCCTGCATCTCTGGCTTGTAGTGAGGGTTGAAGTACTTGGTGTGCAGAATCAGACGGAAGTGCGGGTGATATTCCACTTCTTTATCTCCTATCTTAATGTATCTGTTTGGGTAATTAAATTGATTTCTGTCTATTTGGCGGCAACTCCTCACAGAGAGCCCGCCACCCGCATGCTGGTTCCAGCCCTCAGGATGTCTTTCTCTGCTCAGGAAGCGGCACAGCGAGGGCAGAAGCGCCAAAACAGCTGGGACAGGGCAAGGGACCGAGCAGAGGGAACCCGAGGCTGCTCCTGGTGCTGCGGGCACCGTGCCGTGAGCCCAGGGGAAGGCCGGCCGGGGGTGCAGCTCCCCATGGCCCGGCCAGGGCAGTGCTCCTGTGGCAGGGCCGGGAGTGCCCAGCGGGGTGCGGGAGATGGGGCAAAAGCCCCATCGCTGCACACGCGCCTGTGTCTGCCCAGAAGAACTGCCTGGCGTATCAGGCTTTATCCTGCAGGTGCACTGGGGAACATGCTCTTCTTAAATCACTAAATGAACCAGACTCAGTGCACCAGAACAGTCCAGAAAGTCCCACTGACTACAGGTGTACACCACGAGAAAAGTGGGCGATGTGACCAGAGACTCCCATGTGAATGGGATCTGGCCCCAGCTGCTGTCATACAAACGGGGCATAAATGGACATTTTAGGGCAGCAGCGGGTCTTGGAGCAGCTCCTTGGCCACTGGAGACGAGTGTGCGAGCGGACCTGCCCTTCTTGATGGTGTTCCTGCCCAGCAGGTGGTCCAGCACCGGCTCCACCGTCTCACCGATGTCCTCGATCAGCAGCGTGTGTCCTTCAGAAACTGCCTGCTCGATGCTGTCCAGGTAGCTGCAGCCAGGCAGGGAGGGGGGCTCGCAGCGAGGTCGGGCAAATGCCCCCGGCCAGACCCTGTGGTGTGCCCCAGCCCCCGGCCTCCGCTGCTCTTGGATGCCCTGGCTCTGACGGGCGTGCAGAGCCCCTGGGGCACAGGGGAAGGACAGCCGGTCCCCCCGCACCCACGCCCGCCCTGACCCACCTCCTCTGGCCCAGCCGGATGGCTTTCAGCTCCTCCCCGTATTTGTTCTTGATCCACTTGATGCCCTGCAGCTGGGCGTCCACGACCAGCGGCCACCGCTGGGTGTTGCAGAGGATGGTGGCATTCTCGGTGGATGTGCGGTCGCTGGGCAGCCCCTGGTTGCTCCACGTGGCCACGTCAGCGGCGTCAGTGAGGAGGCTGAGGGGGTCCAGCCCCGGGGTGATGGGGATGGGCACCTGCCATGGGAGGGACGTTGGGCGCCCAGCCCCGGAGCAGCGCGGGCCCCTTGGTGCTGGGGGGCGCCAGGGCAGGGGCCAGAGCCGCCCGCAGGGGCCCCGCAGCCACTCACCTTCAGCGCCTCGAGGTAGGGGATCCAATACTTCTCCATCAGCTCGGCCCTGTACTTCTTGGTGAAGTAGCCAACGTAGGACACGAAGGCGGAGATGAGCAGCACGTCCCCGCACAGCGTCTTCTCCTGCTCTCTGAACATCTCCACTGACTCAGCCCAGCGAACGTTTTCGGACGCCAGGCCCCCGATGAGCCTGCAGGGGTTGGAGCAGATGGTGGCTGCTGCCAGCGTGGTGCGGGGACATGGCTGGGACGCGCGGGGCAGCCCCCGCCAAACGCCCGGTTTGATGAACCCAGCTCTGCTTGCAGATTTGGCAGGAGGGGAAGCTTGGGCCATGGGCTGCCTTTGCCTCAGGGCCCACAGCTCCGCGGCTGCACCATCCCGCCCCACTGCATCGCTTCGAGTTTCTGGCCCAATTCACACATGGGAATTTTTAATATGGGGGCAGTGAGGGGCCCTGGTTCTGGCAGGGACCTTTGTGTGGGTGGGAGCGCCGTCGCGTCGTGCAACGCGGGGAGCAGCGGGCGGTGCCAGCTGCTTGCCCCCAGCCCCGCGCTGCTGGAGCCCGTGTTTGCACAGTACCTGTTTGCTAACGTGATGACTCTGTTAGTTGCATCAGCCTCTTGCTGACATTTGAGTTTTTCAGACGTAGCTTTCTCAAATTGTGCAGTGAGAGTTGCCAAGTTGGCATTCAGGTCCTTCAAAAGACAACACATTTACAGTTAGCTCCAACACACAAAATGCAACTGCAGTAAGCATGCAGGCCAGGAGAAAGCTTTGCAGACACTAATGAGCCTGCAGTCCCTGTCGAGAAGACGCAGCTCCTGCACCTGGACTCCAGGCTGCGCAAATGATAAGAACCTTTCTAATTCGTTGTTGCCTTCTCTCTGTGGCCCGCAGCTGAATGGTTAGCGGCTGATCTGGAGCCACGGTGGATGCTGGCCAAGGCAAACAGCTGCGGGCTCCGGCAGCCGGCCCTGGATGGGGACTGCCCGGGAGGGAGCGCGCACTTACTGCAATTTTGTTCTTAATGCGACTGAGTTTTTCTTGCGCCTCTGCCAGCTCTGCATTCGCTTCCTCGAGCGCCAGCCTCTTGGGCTCCACGTCACAGTACACCTCGTAGAAGCGAACGATGTTTAAGCACCAGGAGCACAGACCTGCTGCAGCTGTCGACTTTGACATTATAAACTCCGGATCAAAACTGGGGTCCGACTGGTAGGGCCTGGAGAGGGAGAACATGCCGCGCTGCGCCTCCCCACTGAGGCCAGCGGTGGCTCCTGTCCCGCTCTGCTTTGCGCGGCTCATGGGCACGGTTTTGGAGGGCAGAACCCATGCCCGGGCTTGGTGCTCGGCGCCAAGCAGCCGGCACCTGGGTCCCGCCGGTGCCTTGGCCTCTGTCCCCAAACCTGGGTGCCCCTCAAGGTCTGCAGGGCAGAGGCGCACGAGGCCGCTTTGTCACAGGCTGGGGCGGGAGGCAGTGGGGACAGCGGGTCTGTGGCGGAGTGGGGCCGGTGCCCCCAGGTCTGCCTGCAGCCGGGGCTGTCCCCAGGCAGTGTCGCCCAGGGCCCTCTGGAGAGCTGCCTGTCCCCACCCCTGCGCCCGTCCCTCCCTGGTGGCACTCACTGAAATGCCTTGAGGCACGCCTCGGGGATGTGCTCCTTGTCAAACTTCTTCAAGGCATCAAGGAAGGTGTCTACTTTTCCCATCATGACCTTTGCTGCCTTCCAGCTTTTATCTTTCGGTATCTTGCCCTGGGGCGCTGTCAGGATCATCACGGCTGCTGTGACATTCACCACTGCTTGGGGTGGGGACCCGAAGGACTTCAGCTCCGTCAGGTTGTTCTGAGAAGGGACCACGGGGCCGCTGAGCATCGCCCGGCACAGGGCAGGGCTGGGGCCCCAGAGCCGCGCCCCACTGGGGGCCCTCGCACCTTGTTGAGCGTGTTGAGGGCCTCCTGGGCGGCGATGAGCGCGGGCTCTGCCTTTGCCAGGTCGGTCTCGCAGGCTCGCTGCTTTTCGGCCACGTTCTGGGGAGGCAAGGGGACAGGACAGACAGGTGAGTGGCGGTGCCGGGTGCTGGGTATGGCCACAGTGCCGGGGCGGCTGCTGGAGGAGCAGCCGGTGCTGACAGAGCTCGTGCTGCCCCAGCACATGTTGGGCCCCAGCACCGCGTACCATGTTGATGGCCTGGACCTTCAGCTCCTCCTCGTCAGCGATGGCTTTCTCCTTGCTGACCTTCTCCGTTTCAACGCCCACCACATGGATCAGTTTATCTGCGTCCTCGTTCTTCTGCTTCAGCTCTGTCTCTTGGATCGCCAGTTTGGCTTTCAGGTCGTCCACCTGGATGGAGGAGGATGGGAGTGGGTCAGATGCCAACCAAGCCCCGCTGACCTCGCAGCGACGGCTTGGCATGGCTCAGGTCCCTGGCCACCGCGACCACCCCGCAGGGATGCCCCACGCTGCCGTGCTCCCACAGGGGTGCCGAGCTCGTTGGGTAGGGGCTGCATTGCCACCTGCACAATCCCAGCCCAGCAGCCAAGGCGGCCGATCACCCAAACCACCCAGCTCTCGCTGCCCGGCTCCCACCGTCCTGCCCCAGGAAGAGGCGGACACCTGCGACGCCGTGCTCTGCAGCTTCGTCAGGCCGTTCTCCAGCCTCTCGATCTTGGCAATGAGCTCGCTCCTCTTTTTAGAGAGCAGGTTTTGGTAGAGCTTTATCTGCTCCAGGAAGGTCTTTGGTGTGGTGTAATTATAGCGTCTCTCCATGGCCAGGTAGATCTGAGACATCTCCTTGACACTTGTGTGGACGTAGGACATGAACTGGCTGATGGAGACCTTGACCTCGGGCTGTATCGGAACAACACAGTGAGCCGCTCCGTGACGCTGCTGCAGCGCAAATGCTAGGGGTAAAACTGAGCGGTCGTGCAATGTTAGCTACGCATTTAGCTGCGGAAGCCGGCAGGCAGAGCACTGCTTCATGTTAGAAGCGCAGCGCATCGCTGAAAAATGTCGGCGATCACAACGTGAACGTTCGTTCTCAAGCCCTGCTTTGGTTTTCCCCTGACTCCAGTCACCCAGGTTAGCCTGTGCTGCACTGTGGAAAAGCTGATGGTTCCCGGCTGTTATTTGTGGTGTTTTTTTAAGGAGGAGAGGTTCGTCCACCTGCACCTCATGAGGCTGCAGCTGGGAGCTTGTCCCGGGTCCCCATCCCCGGGCTTGCTGCAATGAGGAGAGCAGCAGAAGTGCAGCGCCCCGCTGCCCTCATGGTGCGGGGTGCCCTGAGCCGGGACCCCGCGGCGCTCACCTCGATGTCCCCCGTTTCCTCCAGGAACCTGCTGCTGACGGACACCAGGGCATCCTCCGGCCATTCGTGGAACCAGTCGATGGCCGTGCAGTTGACCACGGCAGGGAACCTCCTCGCCCGCACCCGCAGGGTGGAGCCCACGGGGGAGAAGCACAGGATCACCTGGGCCAGGCGGCACTGGTGAGTGGGGCAGCTGCTGGAGCATCACCTCTGCTCCCCATTGCTGCACGCTGCACTGGTGAACATCGAGACTTTGCCTCCCTCCCATTAAAGTCCCTTCCCTGTACCCGGGGCTGGTCTGCAGCTGCGTGCCCTGCTCTGCTCAGCAGGGTCTGGGCCGGCACCGGCTCCTTTTGTCGGCTCTAACTGTGGTGCCCGTGTTGGCATCCCTGCGAACGCCCGGCCCCGGCTGGCGGCCAGGGAGGCTGTTCGCACGCACACCCTCTGCTTTGAGAGGTAAATGCGTGGGTGTCAGCAACTGCGCCCCTGGGGCCGCAGGGCACGCGGTTGGCTGGGGATCCTTTGAAAATGTCTTTCACTCAGCCTCATTACAGCATAATGAAACCACAGTATTCTGTGTCATGTTTGCAAATAGATTTTGGATTAAGCACGTCAGAAGCACTTGCAAAACACCCTTTCTTGGTGCACACCTACCTTTAACTGACGCCTGACTTTTTCTATAAATAATTTCCAGCAGTTTTCCCTTGAGTCTTGCAATCCGAGGTACTTCACTTGTGGCCTCATGGCACTGATAATATTTTCCAGCTCATCATCCTGAAAAAGCCCCGGCACCTCCCCAGATGCCAAGAAGTCATTGATTAGGACCAAGAATGATTCCTCAGCAACTTGGGAGTCCGTCATCAGGAATACGGTGGGGATGTTCTTCACGGCTGCCTTGATGTACTGGGAGGCGAGGTCCAGCTGGGGCAGGAGAGAGGAACCGTCAGACCTGTGGCCGTCCCCAGAGCGGGGCAGGCGCATGAGGCTGCGCGGCCGCAGCCCCGGTGAGGCACAGTGCCCCGCATCGTGCAGGGGCAGCGCCGTGACACGTGCCCCTGCTGTCAGCCCGGCGCCCCTCGGGGAGGCATGGGGTGCGTTCGGGAAGGCGCTGGGTGCCCACTGCTGTGCGCGTGGACCAGGCTGCCTGCGCCACACCTGCCTGCACGGGCTGCTCCTGCCTGTCCCCTGGCCGGGGAACGCTGCGGCCCCAGGGAGCAGGACCCGAGGGTGTTCAGCGGGCACCTTTGTGCAGCCCAGGCAGTGCACGCGTGCACAGGGCTGAGAGCAGAGCAGGGTGCCCTGGTGTGCCCACCTCAGACACAGGGCTCACGGCACAGGGTTTGCATGCTCTGCCCCTGCCAGCAGGCTGAGCCGCCCCAGGAGGCAGGGGAGGAAAGCTGCTCTCACCTTCAGGTCTGGGATGCTGTATCCTTTCCTCAGCGTCATCTGAAACACATCTAGAGAGCTAATGTAAGCTGCTAGCCGTGAAAGGCTTTGCTTCCCGCTGCCTCCTACCCCCACCAGCAGCGCATTCCCTCGGGGAGACTCTAAGATCCGACTAATTCTGCAAATATGAGACACCGCGTCTTCAAAGAGCACCTAAAGAAAACACGAGAGAAGGATTAATATTCTGAATCACAGCACCTAAAGCAGTGAACGCCCCTAATCGCACAAAGCTGAGTGAGAGTGATGTCGCAGTGGTGCCTACGCGGTGCAAACGCTGCCTTGACGCAGACATCCCGCGGCAGGGAGCTCACCAAGTTCATCACTGCGTTGACCTCGTTGTAGTTGTCTAAGGCTTCTCCCAGCAGCTTGTTCAGCATCGGCCAGCTTGGCACCGGCAGGTACTTGGGCTCCCCAATGCCCTGGGCGAAGTGGCAGTAGATGTTGGGCTTGGCGAACACCAGGTCGTCGCTGAGATCCTGGGAGAGGCAGGGGCTGGGCACATGGCGCAGGGCCCTGCCTGTCCCCACGCACCGGTCCCGGCACAGCCACGTTCAGCCTGCGATGCAGCCCTGCTGGCCTGGGATGCTCCCTCGTTTTCCAGCACAACTTACATCAAAGAATTTTTTACAGGTGTCGACTAGCATTTTTGCAAAGCTTTTTTGATCCTTTTCGTCGATGAGCTTGTCTCCATAGACCCGCTCAGCTTCGTGGAGCCAGAGCCGCACCAGGTCAACGGGACTCTTCAGGCATTCGGGGGTGGAGAACAGCAGGCCCTGGCAAACAGGCAAATCCCTCAGTCCTCGAGGTTTGTTTTGCTGCTACTCAGAGCTGAGTTAAAAAGTCGGCTTTGGGAAAAGGAAGGTTGGGGTACTTTACAAGGACACAGTGCACCGCAAGGACGTGCAGCAAAGGAAAGAAAGGACTAAGCGTGTTTTAAAGGGAACAGCCCCCGTGGTACCTGGAATATGTTGGAGAGGTCCCGGAGGTTGAAGAGGTAGTGGAACTTGATGGCCGTGGGCAAGAAGGTGGACGTGATCCTCTGGTGCAGGGCTGTGGGCAGGACACGGGGTGAGCGGGTGGGCAAAGCCCCGGGACCACAGGGTGGCCGCGCCTTGCTCCGCTCCCCCCCCGCGATGCCTGGCAGGTAGAACGGGTCTGAGACCTTAGCGGGACAGCTTCTAGGGACACAGAGCTGCATTCTGAACGTGATTAGGAGAAAGGGAGGAAGCGAGGTTTGCTTTGCACGGCGCCGTGGGGCGGGGGCACCTCCCGTGCTCTGTCGGGCTGTGTCGCGCTGCCGGGGACCCTGGCGCAGGGCGCAGGGGCATGGGGGCTGCCATGCGCTGCCCTCCCCACCCAAGCATGGCAGGGGCTCACCCAGTGCTGCTGCTACCAGCTGGGCCTGCAGCCTCTGGACAACCAGAGGCACCTTCTGCAGAGCCAGGTGCTGCGTGAGGATGGCGCTGTAAATGGTCAGCAGCGCTTCGTGGCCAGGAAAGCTCACGGCAAAGACGCAGAAGTGTCGCTGCAGAAAGGAGCAAAGACTCAGGCTGGAGCATTGCCCTGCAGGGGCTGATGGAGCCAGCCAGCACCACGGGGCTCCGCAACCCTGTCCGGGCTCCAGCCCTGGGCTGGGGCACAGCTGCCGTCCCAGGAGAGCAGCACTGCTGGGCACAGCACCCAGCACCGCAGGCCCTGTGTACCTGCAGCCTGGAGTCGATGGTAAAGGACCCTGCGGTGGGGTTCATGCAGGCCACGTACTGGCAGTTGTGAATGTCCTTCAGGGTCAGTTTGTTCCTGTCGTACCTGCGCCAGGGCCAACACGGTGACGTTTCCCCCAGGGCAGGTTCCTCCAGCCCCACCGGCCCCTTGGTGCTCTGCCAGGGCACGCAGGAGCAGGGGCGCCCACTGTCCCAGTGCTTGGTGAAGCCTGGCAGCGTTCTCAGCAATGCTCTGTGCCCAGCCCCCCTCTGCCCCATGGCCAGCCCCGGCCCCAAGCACACCCTGCAGCAGATGGCACTTGTCGCCCCTTTTCCCAATTTTTCCCAACCCCAGTTTTCCCAATTCCTCTGCTAAAGCCTTCCCAGCAGCTGCTGGGATGAGCAGGCTGGGCTGAAAGGGGCTGCTCGGCTCCGCTAGCTGCGTGACACAGGAGGCAGCATGAGCAGGGATGTGGCTGCGGGCCCTCTGCTAGCACAGGAGGGGTCAGCACGATGGCTGTGCCATGGCACACGCCTCCGGGCTGAGCATCACTGAGCTGCAGCGGTGCGTGCCGCCGGCCTGGCACCTACCAGTGTCCGTGGTCCATGTGCTGCCGGATGAGTGTGTGCGGTGCCACGGTGCCGTACTTGTCCACCTCGGGCATGTTCATGTCGTCGATGAAGTAGATGAGCCTCCTGGTCCCCGGCGGACCGTAGTTCCTCCCCGATTTCTTCTCCAGGGGCTTCTCCAGGATGGCTGCAGGGGAGGAGAGGGTTTGTGATGGGGGAAGCACCACAAGGCCCCCCCAGCACGGGGCCGGCTGCAGCCAGCCCTTACCCTGCAGCATGGCCGAGGTGGTGTAGAAGTTAAAGGGCACGGACTGCACGAGGTACTCGTCTGTGCTGAGCGCTTCGAGCTTGTCCCACATCAGCACCGTTTTCCCTGTCCCCGCGTTCCCCACCAGCATCACCGGCCACTGCTTCTCCATCAGCAGGTCCATGAAGTAGCGAATGCGAGTGGTCTCCGTCGTGTGCACCATGGAGGCCTGCGGAAGGTGCGCTGTTGGTCCCGCAGAGCTCGCCCCTTGCTGCCGGGGTCCGAGCCTGCCCGCAGAGCTGGGATCTTCCCTCAGAGCAGCCAGCAGTGTGCCGGGACTGCCGTCCAGCCCCCCGGCACTACCAGCTGCTCTAACCAAAGATACCATCTCGCCACACCGATCCGGTCCCTCTCTACAGCAAAAGGTCTTGGGTGCTTGGTTATTGTAAAGACTTTCTGACCAAAAATAGGAGCTGTCAGAAAAACGCCATCAAAACAAAACAACACAACACAGTTCCTGAAACTTGCCCCATGCCTCTGCCCAATTCAGCCGTGGCACTTCCCTTTTCCTTGACATCTTTGACGCAACCCCCCCTCCCTCATCACAGCATTTCAAAAGATATATGCAAATAATATTTTTAAGTGCATTTTGCATTCAGGTAATAGTTATAATTATTTCATGAGAATCTGTGAAGCCACATGTTAAACTGAAATTAAAAAAGAAGAGTTGCAACTTGGAGCTCTCACTGAGGTTTACATGAAGTAAAGCAAAAATGCAGAAAGCCCCAGGGTTTGCCTGGTGCCATCAGCCTGCACGTTGCGTCGTGGCAGCTGCAGCCCAGGTACCTGCGCCGCTGCAGATGCGTGCTCTTGCCCCCAGGTGTGTGGGGGAAAGACCATCAGGTAATAAACAAATAAAACACGTAAATACAGACAGCTCGTGGGAAATACCTGTAAAGGGACTTCGGGATCGAGTTTGAACGCTGGTACTTTTTCAGTCCATGGCATGAATTTTTTTGTTTCCGGATCAATGTAATAGTCAAAAATTGTCCCCTGAGAAGGAAACTTGATGGTTTTAAACTCGTTCACCCACCACTTGCTGAACTCCACTCGGTAATCCACGAGCTGGAAGGAACCAAACAGAGGAAAACTCCGAAGCTGGCCCACGCAGCTTCTTCACTCCCGCAGGGATGCGGCTGTGGGAGGAAGCGGGCGCGAGGCTCTGGCCAGCGGGCGGGCGCGGCGGGGCCGTACCTGGTCCTGGAACATGGCCCCGCCGAAGGCCCAGGTGCAGGCAAAGACGAAGTAGAGCTCGTACAGCTCGCGGGGCGAGTCTGGCGGGGCATTCTGCGGCGTCAGGAGGCACTCCAGCAAGTACAGGATCATCTGTATCACCGTGATCTCGGGGATGGGGGTGATCTTCTTGAACCCAAACTTGAGCTTCTCTAGACACACGGGCAGGTACTTGTCGAACAGGATCATCAGATTGGCCTTCTCAGACTGCACGGTCCTCTTCTCGATCCAGCTGGTCACGACGCTGCGGAATGGACGGGCAGGGCTGCAGGCGAGTGCAGGGGCCGGTGCCCACCCGTCCCATCTTTGTCCCCATCCCATCCCCATCCCTGTCCCCGTTCCCATCCCCAGGCTCACGGGTTCCAGCCCAGGTCCGCGGGGTTGATGTAGAGGATTCCCGCCCGGGACACTGTGGCCGGCGTGGCAGTCCGCAGGTGGCTGATCTCGAAGAGGAGCCGCATGGTGGGGTTGAGGGGGATGCGCTCGTTGCTGGCCAAGGTGAGAACCTGAGGGAAGTGACCCATCATGGGGGGTGCTCCAATTTTGGGGAGTGGGCAGGAATGCAAGCTGAGTTCACAAGCAAAGCTCCTTGCGGGTGATGGCACCAACCTTATTGTCATCCATGACTGTGTTCAGGGACTCGATCCACATCGGATCAATATCTCCATCGAGGATGATCCACTTGGGCCCCTTATGTGTGATGTTGGCCAGGTCACGCATCATTGAAGAAAACAGACCTGCCCCATAAAGAGACGTGTGGGTGGTTGCAGTGCGCTTGCTGGGGGGCATGCTGAACACGCCTGCCCTCCCTCCTCTCCCCATCATGCCAGTAAGAAGACCCAAGGAAAGGTCTTCCCACTGCTGTCACCACGTCACAGACAAAATGTTCACAGAGATGCATCTTACGAGGGCGTTTGCTTATGTGTCAACCGCTTGCTGAAGGGTTGTATGTGCCAGGTCCCACCCGGTGTAAGCCACCTTTCATGTGGCCACGTGTGCCAGCTTTGGTGTCTCACCGTCCTTCCACTCTCGTGTAGATGGATGAATAATCCCAAAGAGCTCATCACAGGTCACAGCTTTTGGGTCGAGGTCCACAGTGACCGGCTTCCGCTTCATGTTCCGGTAAGTCTTGTTGAGCGACCTCAGCACCTGCGTGAGAGGGGACACGTGCAGTGGTGACGCTGTGCCTGCAAGGGCACCTGCAGCCTTTGACGCCTTCTCCTCGCTGCCGTCCACTGCAGAGCGCCCAGGCATGGGCAGCCGCAGGAGAGGCCCCTGACGACCCTGGGGACACGCGTGGCCGCTACCTGGGACTTGCCGCAGCCAGCATTGCCGATGACGAAGACAGAGTGCCTCACTTGCAGCAGCTCCTCCAGCTGCACCACCTTCAGCACGAAGCTCTCCTCCGCCTGCAGCTTCAGCTCCAGCACGGACTGCTTAATGATCTGGGAGGGAGAGCGGGCGCTGACCGCACGGAGCCGGCTCAGCCTCGGCAAGGCCCAGGGAGGAGCCGGTGCCCCGGCGGTGCCGGGCAGACGGTGCCAGGGCTGCACTCTCTGCCCCGGCCCCGCTCACGCCTCCGCCTCCCCCCACTGCAGCCCCTCTCCCCGCCCTCACAGCCGTGTGCCACGGGGAGGCCCAGGACCCCCCGGCAATGCACGGCTGTGCCCGCGCCAGCACCTTCTCAAAGCTCAGATCCCTCTTCCTGGGGACGTCCAGAGCAGGGAACAGGTCTCCGATCAGCCCCATGAACACAGGCAGGTCATCTGTCACGATCTTGGGGATGTTGAAGTCTCGTAAAGCTCTCATCAGAACTTGGTCCTCAGGGCGGCCGGGGTCCCCCCTCTTCAAGGAGCCCGCTACCACCAGCACGGACTTGATAGCCCGCAGGCCCCAGTCGTAGTGGTCCTGCCGAGCAGGCAAAACGTTAGAATTTTGTTTTCATTTTGCCCTGCACCCAGGTTATCTACACAGCGCCGGCAGACTTGTCCTAAAGTGAGCTTATTTACAAGACAAGCCCCAGTCAGCCAAGGAGTGAATGGCAGTTGGTTGTGCTTCCTTGCTTGTAAATCACCTCTGCTGAGATGCTTAACATCTGGATGCTCGTGTCTTAACTGGCTATATTCTATTCTATTTTTGAACTTCTTGATTTCTTCCAGAAGACAGAAATATGCCGTATGATACACTAGCGCAGAGTGGAATTTGTCTAGCCATAGACCTGAACTTTGCAGAGCGCAAGCCAGCACGTCACTGCCAGCTGAGAGATTTTTTAAACTGTCTGTCAGGGTCGAAATTCAGATTAACTCTTTCACTTAAAGAACCATGGTCATTGTTAAATTACCTGTTTAGACAGCAGCTCTTTGCAGAGTGTGTACAAAGTAATGAACTTTCTTGCTAGAAGCTTGGCATCAATAAAACCTTCTGCAACGAGCATGATTTCACAGATAAGCTCAAAGTCTGGGACCACCATGGCACAGGGTCTGGAGAAGAGCAGCTGCAGGTTGGCAGGGCTGCACGCACACAGCCACAAGCCCCCACGCCCTCCCACAGCCAGCAAGAATTTGCTGGGCTTTGCGGGGTGCCAAGGTCTCTTACACCAGGGCCGACAGGACACACAGCTGTGTGTCCTCGCTTTCATTAGCAAAAGCTTTGTTCATGTTACGGGTGTGTTACAACACAGGTAAATGCTACAGAGATTGCTGGTTAATGGTGACTCATCTGCCTGCAGGTACCTGAACAGAGCTTTTAAGTTTTCAGGCAGTTCTGTCCGTCCTGCGTAGCCAGGATTCATCGTAATGAACAGCCCGACCGACGGGACCAGCGCTATCGTCTCTCCAAGAAAATTGAATGTTTTCTTTTTGGCACGAATTGCATCTTGAACACATTTCACCTGGGCAGGCGAGCAGATGCGTTAGTGCGGACAGCCCCGCAGGTCGCTGCTGTCAGCGCTTGCTGGGACCGGCTGCCCCGAACCATGCCCAGAGACCCCGCGCCGCCGCGCTCCCCTCCATTCACTGCCCACCACAACACAGTGCAAATAACGGCTGCAGAGTCCCTCTGAAAGTCAGGTGTCAACCTGAGACAGTGTTCAGTACACGAGCTGGGAATTCAGACTGGAAAGTCCGATGGGCTCGTCCCATACCTGAAGGCAATGCTGTATGGCTAGTTCTGTCTGGAGGGCACCTACCTGCACAGCAATCACGGACAAAACCTCCACCGCAATGCGATTGAATTCATCGAAACAGCCCCAGGCTCCGGTCTGAGCAAGCCCTTTGTAGATATTGCCACAGGACTGGAGAGCAAAGCACAGGAGAGAGGCTTCAGAGACACGGAGCCCTCACAAGAAGGCTGCAACCCAGGGATTTGTTACAAAGCTCAGTGGTTGGAGCTGCTCTGGTTTTGTGCTTCGTGCTACTCCCTCGGGAAACGGCGTGCAGCGTTACAGCTGCCCCGGGCCGCCCGGGCTCTGGGGGACGCGAGCGTGCTGCTGCCCGGACCCACGTCCCCGCTGGCAGCTGATGGGGAGAGGAGACCAAGGTCCTGGCCTGACTTCAGGGCATCGGTGCTGGGCGCTGCAGCCAGAGGCGGGTCGCACGCTGCCGCGGTGCCTCCCGAAAGGTCTCCCCTCATCTTGGCAGACACCAGCCGGCTCTCGCCTGGTGCCGCCGCCCCGCTCCCCCCAGCCCTACCTTGTAGTCCATCTGCTCGGAGCAGTTGAAGACGTAGACCATCATGCCCACCGCCCGGCCCAGGTCCTTGGTGGTCTCCGTCTTCCCAGTGCCTGCGGGGCCGGCAGGGGCCCCCCCCATGAAGAGGTGCAGGGACTGCGTCAGGGTGATGTAGCACCTGGGGGCGAGGCCAGCCGGGCTGAGTGGTGCCAGTGCCCCCCACGGAGCCGAGCCCATGGGGGCGCGGGGAGCCGAGCCCCTACCGGTCGGTCAGCGGGGTGATGACCAGCCGCGGCGTGTTCCCCAGGTACTCGTAGGAGTACTGCAGCTGGGCGTCGCAGATGTTGGCGTAGCAGTGCCTCTTGCCCTCGTCCCAGCGGTGCCGCAGCTGGGACTGCCAGGTGAACGCCTGCGCGCTCTCCACCTGTGGGGCAGCCGTCACCTCCCGATGGGGAGCGCGAGCCCCCAGCCCGCCCAGCCCGGGGACCCCGGCTCTCTGCACCCACCCAGCGCTGCAGGGACCAGGAGAGCTGCTCCTTGGCCTGGCTTCAGCTCAAAACCCTATTCCTTCCTCCTGAGGCGGAGTCTGGAAGCGGGGTCCTGTGCCAGCACAGAGCCACAGCGGCTTTGGGTGAGGAACCTCTGCTGTGATTCCGCCAGGGCTTGTCGGGGTCGCTGCCCAAGCCCGTGCCACCAGGAGGTCTCAGGCAGTGGCCGCGTGGCTGGGACCCTGGCCCCCCCGGGAGCTTCGCGCTCCTGGCACGGCTGAGACCCAGCCCAGTCTGCCCCTGCCGTGCTGCTACCCCCTGCTCCTGGGCACCCCGAGATCTGCACCTTTTGGCTCCCTTCTCCGTGCTTTCTCACACGATTTGGACACTTTGAAAGTATCAGAAAATAAAATAACAAGAAAAACTTTGCTCAGAAGTGCCAAGAAACAAAGCAGTGAAAATATTATCTTTTAACTTCTACCTTCGCAACGATCATTTTGGCCACCACATCTCTGGCGTGTACATCTATGGTACAGATTGTCATGATCTTCATCCTGTCTCCTGCAGTTAAGTTTCCAATGAGTAGTGAAATCAGTGCATTCAGCTGAGTAATCTGAGGAAGGAAAGAAATGATAAACAGAAAGATGACGTCGTACTTTCCTATCTGTCTGCGGCACCTCAGCCTGCTGAGAGCAGAGAGGGGCAGCAGGACAAGGGCCGAGTGGTGCAAACCTGCTTTTTGTTATAATCCTTAATTGCATTTTCATAGCCTTCCTCCAGCCTTGAAAAGGCAATGCCAACTTCTGTGGTCCACCAGATCTGGGTGCATGTCAGTGCAACCTGCAACAAATCACACCGACAGAACATGTCAATGAAGGGACACGAGCCATCCCTGCAATGGCTTGGGGCAGGCGCCTTCTCCTTGCTGCCCCCTGTGCTCCTCCTCAGACTTGGGCAGGTAACCAGAATTTCACAGAGATTATTGACTATTCCCACTCTGCCCTCGTGGCAGCTTCCCCCGCGCCCCTCAGCTCTGCCCCGTCCCCGCAGCAGCTCCCCACCTGCGCCGGGTAGTCGAACACCCACTGCTCCCGCGGCTTCTCCTCGTAGGTCACCACGGCCTCGGGGATCAGGTGCCGCAGCGTGGAGCGCATGCTCGCCAGCACGCGGTTCAGCCAAACCTCAACCTAGCACATCCAGCAAACTCTGAGCGAGCCATTTGCAGCCCTGTGCTGCAATGGCTCAGGCTGCCAGCTGCTAACGCCGAGCTGCCGGCCTTGCTGTAGGCTACACCATCCAGCCGAGGCTCCTCACAATAGCCGGCACATGCACAGGTCGCCTCTTGCTCCGGATGGGGACCAGAGCCACCGTCCCATCCTCTGGCCCAAGGAGGGGGCGCGGGGATGTCATGGACAGGGAGCAGCGCAGAGCGGGACCGGCCCCCACAGCCCCGGGATCTGCACTCCCTCGGCAGGTCCCGCAGCCCGCGGCACAGGGGAGCCCACCTAGGGCCTAAACTGCACCGAGGTTCACAGCGCACGTGCGTGTTCCCTCTGTCCCGAGCCTGGGGCCTCCCTCCCTGTCCCACAGTCCCATATGCTCATTAATTAATGCCTGATGCATACAAATCCTTCCTCTACAAACTCTGGGTATGTGCACTGCTAAAGCCTCGCTAGGAGTGGGTGTGCGACCCTGTGCACAGCGTGCAGGGGGCACTCCGATGCTCTGGCAAGCTTCTCCCTACTTTGTAAAAAATTGCATAAAAGACCTCAGTACACGGCCCCACTGGACACTTCAAATTGCAGTTTATGGAGCATGGGCTGGGGGTGAGCACAAGAAACAGCATCCTGTGCCTGCCTGAGGGGCTGCAAGGCTGGATTGCTTTTGTATTCTCTTCCATTGCTGCAGCTCTGTTCTACAACTGTAATGTGGATCCTATTTCTGTTTTCCTTTTTTTTTTTTTTTGTCTCAAAACCTTTATGAAAGCATTTTAAACCTGCTGCCAGACTGCTACTGCACAGCAAGCAGAAGGCTTGTCTCAGCCCGGAGTCTGCACAGCTCTACCCCCGCAAGCAGAGACTTCCAGCAGTTCTGCTGACCTGGCCAGATAAGTCGCACTCTTTGTCCAGAGGCACGTACTCCTCTTCCTTGCTGAACATCCCCAGGGCAGTCTTCAGGGGCTTCTTGTCTGGACTCATCTTGAACTTCAGTTTAGCAAGACTGTCGAACAGCTTCGACAGATGACGGGACACCTAAAAACAGAGGCACAACAGCAGGGTCAGGAACCCTCGAGTCGGTGCAGAGAGCTATTTTACAGCTCTGACTCCTCTACTGCTCAGGGTGCTGCATCCCTGAGAAGCGGTGTACCAGGGATGCTGTTTTGTCTGTTAGAATATTTTAAAAATGCTATAAGAAGTTAGCATGTCAGAGATGCAGGACTTGCCTCCAGGCTTTGCATTCAACCCATACCTCAACTGGCTCATTTCCATTAGATAAAATATCAAGCAGGTCTGCAGAGGAAACAAAGTAGAATCTGGGGAAGGCCAGTCTTTTTGTCTCGAGGTATTCAGCCAAAGCCTTCTCACAGACGGCCAGTCTAATAGGAAACAAGGAAGAGAAAAAAAACAGTTAAAAAATGTACTATTTTTAAATCTTTGCAAAGTTATTGCTATGTTGAAGTAGATGTCACTTCGGCTGCTGGGGAAATTAAACTCCTCTTTTGGCCTTAGAACAGCCACTGGAGGTTTCTCCACAATGCTTCATCAGGATAACTCAAATCCCACCTTTTCTGCAATGCTTCTAGCTTGTCGTAGAGACCAGGTTTGTTGGTAGCTTCAATTACATTGGGAGTTTTTACGGCATCAGCCATTAATTCCTGCAAGGTGAAAAAGGATTCAGCCATATCTGAACGAGCAGCGAGCTCTCGGGAGCCCAGGAAGGGTCGGGCTTCTCACTTTGAAATCCTTATCGATAGAATCAAACTGCTTGGAGTCCTCTGGCAGTTGATTGCGGATGTCTTCGGAGCCAATGAAGATGCTCTCTAGGTGACACCATGTCCTCTGCACCTCAAACCAGATGCTGATAACGGAGTCGGTGGTAGACAGCTTCTGCTGCCAGCCTGACACCTCCTGAAGGAAGAAGGCTAGGTACTTGGAGGTCATCAGGTTCTGCAGCTGCACTTGGTTGTCCTCCAGTGTCTCGATGAGCGCCTCGTCTGACTTGAGAAGCATGGTGCCAGTCCTGGCGTGGGGCTCGTGTTCAAACTGCATCGTTGCCCAGGTAGTGTTCAGGGTGCTCAGCACCTTCAGAGCAAGCGTGAGAATGAGCTGAGCTCCGCAGCACCAAGGGCAAGCCTTGGCACAGGCCCTGAGGGAAGGCAGGGTGGCCACACAAAAGACTCTTCCAGAGCACGAGCTGCTGGGGCCCCATGCTGCATGTGGGCTCCAGCCCTTGGCAGCAGAGGCACAAGAGCCCATGGCCACACGGCTGTGTCAGAGCACGGGGCTCTCAGCAAACCAGGTATGAACCGAGCCATGATTACCGTACCTTCTCCATCCCAGACTCTTTCACAGCTTTGTCCACGATGCCACGAACCTCGTCCTCAAAGTTGTGCAGGTTCAGCTGCAGCAGATCCGCAAGGGTTGTGTCCTCAGACATGGTGAAGTTCACCTGCAAGCAGAACCGGCACTGCTGGGCACAGACACCCATCTGCAGGCTCCCCAGACCAGCTCCTTAACACATGCGTTTAAAGAGCCTGCACAAACATTTGTGCACAGCCTCCTCTAGTGCAGCCTGCATGCTTCCCCTGAGGGGTGCAGAGCTGGGAGCCTCCCAGCCCTGCAGGTCGGGGTGCGATGGGAGCGGGGGCGGAGGGGCCGGGCACACCTTGGTCGCCTGCATGAGCTCGTGCCAGTGCCGGTCCCTTATGGCCGGGTTCTGCAGCTCGTTCACTGCACGCAGGGATGTAATCATGTTCTTCATGCTGTTGTCCAGCCCTATGAAGGCATCCCAGCTTCTCATCTCCTTATCCAAGCTCCGAATGTCTTTAGCGAATTTCTTGCAGTCGATATCCATCTGCTCAACATTGATATCCTTCCATCTGGTGGTCTTCCAGTCATCAATGCTCGTGTTAACCTGAAGTTGGGAACACACTTTCACAGGACATGCTCAGCAGGAGCATCCCTGCCCGGGATGAAGAGCAGCGCAGCCAGTGCCCGCATGCCCCACGCACCCCCGCAACAGCAGACCTGCACTGACACTGAAAAACCGCCCTGCGTCCCACCCCACTGCGTCCCACCCCACCCCTCAGGACAGCGAGGCACTCGGGGGAACCACAACAACTTCACAGCTCACACATGGTGCCCAGGGCTGCTGCGCCAGTGTCGGAAGCAGCGCTGGTTCCCGTGCCCTGGCGCAGGAGCCAGCACGGGGCTCAGAGCCCCCATCACCGTGGGCGGCTGCAGACAGCTGCTGGCAGCTGCCACCTGCAGACCCGGGGCAGCTCGTCCCTGCGATGGGACCAGCCCGGCATGCACACGAAGCTTGCTTTGCACATCCCTGGGCTCCTGCTCCGCTGGCCCTCCCCGCCGTGCTGGCTCGCAGACGGCAGCACGTACCAGGACGATCGTGTCCCAGAGCTGCTTCAGCAAACGCACTTCCCTGTGGCATGCTTTGAGCTGTTTGTACTCCGGGACTGCCACTTCAAACAGCCCGGCTGACTTGGACAGGGCGGCCATGTCACTCTCCATGGCGGCGATGCTCTTCTGTTGCTAGTGGAGAGGAAGAAACGGGCTCAGCTGGAGGCCGTGTGTCCTGCCCTGGGACGTGTGTCCTTCCCCGGGGCAGTGCCATCAGAGCCTGCCCGTCAGAGCCTGTCCGCGGGGCTGGAGCACCTCTGCTGGGCAGCACGGCACGGGCAGGCATCGCCCTCTGCGGGGGCAGCAGGGCCCAGCCCCTGCCCCTACATCCTCGCCTTCCCTACCTTGTTCAAGGATTTGTAGGGATCTGGGTCTGTGTATAAAAAGGGGGCTTTTTCACGGAACTTCTCCCTGAAGGTGTGCTGCCGGA
Organism: Anseranas semipalmata; assembly: GCA_013399115.1. NCBI lineage: Eukaryota > Metazoa > Chordata > Aves > Anseriformes > Anseranatidae > Anseranas > Anseranas semipalmata. The sequence goes on from VXAA01002427.1 coordinate 44,747, forward strand.
CCTGCGGGGGACACAGAATCTTGGGGGGAGCCAGGGCCACTGCAGCACGGGGCTGGTGGCCTGGGGAGAGCACCGGGGTGCTCCCGAGCAGCCACTGGCTCGCCCCCCATCCCTCCCCCAGACCCCACAGGCACCTCGAATTGCTGGCATTTCCTGCGGATGATGTTGACCTCGTTCATTTGCAGGGGCGCCACGTTCTGCTTCACGCGGAAGGAGAGCTTCTTGGTGTTGTCCCAGTGCTCGGGGAGCTCCTGCAGTAAGCACCGTGTCGCAGCCTGGCCCCGGCGAGCCCACGCCCGGCCCCGACACCCCGAGCAACTCACATGGAGCTGCAGGTGAATCTCCTCAGGCATCTCCTCTCCATAAGTGCTGAGCAGCGCAATCGTCTCCTTCAGGGGCTCAAACATGGTGTCGGTGGTTGCCTGCCTGTCTTTTACCCTCATCAAGTGCCCCATCACCTCCACCAGCCCGTCGTAGTCTCCCTCTTCCACAGGCTTACTCAAGCCAGCAGTGGCTTCTTTGATGAAACCTTCGAGCTCCTGCAGGCTGGGCAGAAGGCAGGGGAGCTCACTGGGGCTCAGGGCCCCTCCACGCGCACCTGGGGCTCGCTCCGCAGCGCACATCCCTGGCAGCTCCATCCCTGCAGGGCCAGCCCTGCCCCTGTCCCGCAGAGTCCCGTCCCCCCGTCCCGTCCCCTACCTGGTGGTGACGAAGTTGGTGAGGTGCTGCCGGAGCGCCAGCCCCCGGCTCCTGATGGTGCTCAGCAGCGCCTGCTTGAAGGGGCGGCAGTCGCTCTGCAGCCACCCCCCGAACACCGAGGTGTTGGCGAACCCCGACACCTCCTCGCACAGAGCCTCGCATGAGTCGATCTGGGGACAAGAGATGGTCGCAGCCCGTGGCTGGAGGTCCCCAGGCACCCGGCACCTCCGAGGGCACTGTGTCCCCTCGGGCCTCTGCCCCATACCTCCTGCTGAAAGAGCTGCAGGGGCGGGGGCCCGTGGGGAGGGGGCTCCTCCGGCTCCCCAGGGCTGGGGGCATGGCGAAAGGTGAGGAAGCGCTGCAGGAACTCCTTGGGGTCCTCCAGCCACAGCTGGGCGTGCTCCTCGAAGCTGGCGCTGTACTCCTCGCCTTCCTTCATGGCACTGACCACCAGCGACACCACCTCCTCCCGCATCCTGCTGAGGTCCGCCTGCTCCTCCAGGTCGGTCTGCAGGGACGGGCAGAGCTCCTGGGGACCGGCCTGGGGGCACCACGGCATCCTTGCTCGCCCACCAGGGATCTACCTTGTAGCTCAGTTTCCCCTTCAGCAGCCGGGACATGCATTCTGTGGACCCGTAGATGTCACTGAGCAGGTTTTCCACCAGCTCTAAGAAGCTGTCCTTGTCTAACATCTCCAGGGAGGGACGGTACCCCACTCTGCTGCCATGCAGCTCCATGCACACCTCGAACAACGGGGCCACGTTGGCCTGAAAGAGGTCAGCACCCCGCTTGGCTGCCATCCCCATTCCTGCCCCTGCCCCCACGGTCCCCCCACGGCGGGGACGAAGTGGGGACACCGGCACCTCCGGTGTTTGCTGCCCGGGGAGCACTGAGACGGGGCACGTTTACCACTGAACAGAACACCCAAAGAAAGTAACAGCATGCAGGGCGCATCCCGAGCACGGGCAAAGCATGGGTGCGGAGCTGCAAGGCAAACCTGGACGTACATCAGGGGCCATGTTGGTGAGCAGCAGCTCTAAAGATTTGTGAATAAGCCTGAAGAATCCATTCAATACTATTCTGTCTACGTATTCTAGGTAGTCCAGCCATATCTGCGATGACATATCGGCCTTAAACAGATCTGCATTCTCCTGCAAGCCAAAGAAAACCAACCTAATGTTTGTCATCAAATACCCAGCAAACGTACCAGTTCCTAACACTTTGCAAACGAGCCCTCTCTTAGGACAACCGACAGCCTTGTCCTGTGTGGCTGCTGTTCAGATCCTTCTCTTTCTCTCAGCTGTACAACACCAGAAGCTGTGGCCAAAGACCTCACCATGAGGAGGCAGCGAACTTCTGTGTGCGGTATTTCATTGTCTTTCCCGGGAGCTTTGTCTCAGCAGAGACCGGAGGGTTGCACCCCAAATTTGAATCCAACACTCCATTACAAAACGTGGGAAAACACCGGTTTCAGGGTATCACAGCCTATGAGTGCTAGGTACACTCTGTTAAAACAGTTCTGCTGAAGCACCCCAGGACGGGCTTCACCTTCACCATGGCCTTGATCCTGTCGCCTGCGCTCCGAATGGCAGCGTAGCGCTTGTTCACGTTGCTTGCCCTCCCATCCAGGTCCAGCAGCGCTGCCTCCTTGTTGTCTTTCCTTTCAAAGAAGGGAGTGGCTGAGCACTCCTGCAAGGGAAAGAAGACGGGGCTACTCCTCTGGGCTGGGAAGGGCAAACCCCTGCAGGAAGCTCCCCAGGACCAGCAAAGCACGCTACCTCCATAAGCTGGCTGATATTTTCCACATTTAACTTTGCTCTCTGGATTCTGGCGTCTAAGTCATACAAGGTATCTCTCATCTCCTGAATGTATTCCATGACACCTGGGAGGAAAATGCACATGGCAGTGTGGGGATGATGCTGACGCCTCCCCGTCACCGATCCTGTGGGGGCGAGCGGGGCGGGGGCATTTCGGGGCTATTTACCACAGTGGGGGCACGCCGCCTGCCCCCGCCTGCCCATGCCTGGAGGCTGGGAATCTGCATTTTGGGTGCAAGGCAGTGAAAGGCCCCACTGGGACCCGGCGGGAGGCAGGACGGTGCTGTCCCCCAGGGCACACAGCTCTGGTCTGCAGGGACCCCCAGACGCGCAGGGAAGATCCTGCCCTGGGGGGCTTTGTACCTTCATGGGGCCAAAACAGGGTTTGCTCTGCAGCACCCAGACGGCTGTCAATGTCCTCCAGCTCCCCTGCCACCAGCGGGAGCTCCACCGGCAGCGCCGTCAGCTTCACCTGGGAAGCAAACGGAGCTGCGGGTTGGAGCTGCGAGCAGGGGAGAACCTGCTCTGCCCTTCGGGACATGCTCCTCAAGTCACCCGGGTACAAAGGTCGGGGGTCCCTGGCCACCACCACAGGGCCAGCAGGAGCCGGTGCCCGGGCAGACATCTTGGCAGTGGCAGGAGCTTGGCTCAGCCACCGTGACGCCGGTGTCGTTCTGGGGTTCTCCAACCACCCTGGGCTCCGAGGACCCGTCTCTTAGGAGCCCCCTTCTCTGAGGACTCCCCTGTGAGTCTCCACCTGGCTCCCAGCAAGGCAGTGCTCAGGGCATGGAACAGCAACAAAACCACACCAGGTTGCCTCCCCTATTGCAACTTGCCTTATTGTACCAGCCGGTAATGAGATCCAGATTGTCCACAAACTTTTGGAAAGTCTCATTTTGAGCAAAGAGGCTCTTGGCACCACCTGGAATATCCTCCTGCTTCTGAAAGTTCAAGTACTTCACCTCCCGCAGGACGGAGGTGAGCTGCAAGACACCATGATGGAGACAGCGCTCGTTAGTAAAATCCAAAACATTTCTCAACGGCCTTGCGAGACAGTCAGCTTTACATTCAGGCGAGTTATTGTTGGCGTTCCAACGACACGCGGAGCAAGGGCTCTGCGGGACAGAGGGGCCGTGCCCGGGGCGGGCTCCGTGCGCCGGCACCCACCTCCCTGCTGAAGTTGACGCTGATGAGGGAGGAGTAGGGGTCTCTCAGGATCAAGGGCTGCTCCAGGTTGAACTGGCAGTCCTCCTCGACCCCGCTCATCCACTTCTCGTAGGTCTCCTCTCGGTAACCTTGCAGCAGCGCTATCATTTCTTTGTACTTCCTGGACACCAGCTTAGCTTCAGCACTGACCATCGCGCTGTCAGAGTAGGACAAAGAAGCAGCTGCAGGAGCAGGGCGCGGGAGGAGAGCGGCACCGGGCCGCATCCTGCCCTGGCCCCACGCAGAGCCCACAGGCTGAGCCTCACGCACGGGTGGCTGATGGCGAAGAGCTCCCTGTACGGCTCCTCCAGCCTCTGCTGGAGCTCCAGAGCCCACTGCAGCTGCCCGGCCACTGGCGGCATGTTGGTGTGCGCGGGGAGGGCACCGCCGCCGGCCCGTGCCAGGGCGGTCTGGGCGTCATACAGCATCTTCACATTGTCCAGGTCGGTGCTGAACGTTGCCAGCAGGGCCGAGTAGTAGGGGGAAACCTCGGCCTTTATCAGAGGCCGGTCCAGCAGAAAGGAGAACATGTGCACCAGCTGGAAAAGGAAGAAAGGCGCTCGTGGCCATGCCTGCGGGTACCGCTGGCGCGGCAGCGTCGGGGCATCGCGCATGGCTGCGGCAGCACCCGCTGTGCGGGCGATGAGGCGCTGGGGGTCGAAACTCCAGAGGGAATTTTGGGCAAATTTGTCAGTTTCGGGGAACTGGTGAATTTCCTGTTTTCTCCTGGAAGCCACTTTGTTCAGTGGAGCTTCCTGTGGGGAGGTGAATGCAGCATCGCTGAGAAGCTCCAAAATGTGGATTTTTCTTTTTAAACAGGAGAAAACACATCATCTGCAGCATTTCCATTAAAGAAATTGTTTGCAATTTAACAGTTGAACTGTTAACCTTTATGAAGTAAAAACATTTGTTTTTTTATGTCAATTGTTTTTGTTTCTGACAGAAAACTATTTAATGGGCCAGTTTTCAGCAGACTCCAGAATCCTGAGGCTGCATCTCCCTGGAACTCCCGCTTTGTTCCCTTGTTTTAACCCTCTGCTGTCCCCGAAACGCTGCTCAGAGCAGGGGCTTGCATGCTGGGGCACTCAGCCTCTCCCACAGCTTTTGCCCATCACTCGTGGGTTTAATCTCTGCGCAATTCACCTATTCCAGCTGGTTAGTATGGACCCGACCCCACTTCGCCTGCCGGCGGGTCCCGTGGAGCTGGCAGCACATGTACCTTCACTGCAGAGGCCAGGCTGTTGCAGTCATCAAACCCTTGGCAAAGGATGGTGGCCAGCCGCCTGTCCAAGTCCTGGATCTTGCTCTGGAACTCCGCAAAATCCTTGTTCAATTGCTGTCAACAAGAGCACAACGCTTAGGCAGGCGCAGCCTCCACACTTCATTCCCCAGCCCCTCCGGAAGGATTCGCTTAACGTGATCAGCCCAGAAACCCCACGATTTTCCCCAGTGCGAGCACACGGGTTGCCATGGTGACAATTTTACACGCAGGTCTTCCAGCATGTTCCGTCGAGAGGTTTTTTTTTTTCATTTAGCAAATGCATATATTCCATACCAGCATTCACTCACCTCTTCTGCGGGATCTAAGGGATCGTATTTGCAATCGGCAAATCCTGTCACGAGCTCAGAGACCTCCTCGTAGATCTGGAACACCTGGCTCCCGAGGATGTTTCCTCTCACTCCGCCCAGCTCTGCTTTCTCCAGCTTCAGGAACTCGATGGCTGTCTCGTACAGCTCCTGGCGAGCAGGAACGGTCACCATGTTCGGCTCAGCTGGGTGCCCAGCCCCGGCTCCCCGTGCCCCCAGCACCGTGCCCGAAACGCTGCGCTCTCACCTCAATGGTCTTCAGCCTGTGCAGGAAGGAGTCCATTCTCCCAAAGACGAGGGAGGGGGGGAACTCCCAGAGCTGTGGCTCCTTCTCCTGGGGGTGGATGGGGGCTGTCAGCACAGCAAAGCCGGGGCGGCCGGGGCAGGCAGACCCGCGCCATCCCCAGTACCCACCGTGAACAAGGTGGGCAGCAGGTCGGAGCAGCAGCTGCTGTAGGACTGGAAGAGCTTCTCGATGGTGGAAATGCTCACTTTGATCCCTCCTAAGGTCTCTTCGAGTTCTCCTTGCAGACCCTTCATCACTTCCTCGGGGCTCAGGAAGTTACGGGTCTAGAAAAGACGAATGCTGCTGTGAGCAGAGGGGAGCCCCTCGTGCCCCTCTGCCCACCCTCCAGCCCCGCTGCCTCCCTGCAGCTGCAGGGGCAGGGGCGGCTCGGCGCCGCGCAGCCCGGCCGTACCATCTCGATGAGGAGGTTGCAGATCTCCTGCAAGATGACGATGACCCGGGAGGGAGTGTTGTAGTGCTCGGAGCGCACCCAGATGAGGCAGATGGTGTACAGCACCCTGTCGATGTAGGGCTGCAGCTGCCGGAGCAGAGCCCCGTTAGTGCGGGGCCACGGTCACACAGCCAGGTGCCCTGCGCTGCGCTAGCGATGGGCTGGCAGAGCTGGGCTGCACCCGCACGCAGCCTCTGGGGCTCCGCCACCACCTCTGCCTGCAGCACGAAGGCAGGCAGTGCCCCGTTGTTTCACGGTGTGTAACTCACCTGCACGTACTCCGTTTGCTCCATCTCCTCCAGCAGGATCTGCAGCGGTTGCAGGTAGAGGCTGATGTTGTTGGCTTCCTGCAAGCCTGGCACAGGCAAGAAACAGCGTGGGCGGCCAGGAAGCCTCGCTGGAGGGGCGAGCGGCAGGAGCCTGTGCTTCGCCCGGAGCCTCACCTGCGCTGACGTCCCGGAACATGGCCTGCAGCGCCGGCCAGTAGCAGCTGTCGGCCTTCTCCAGGATCTTGGCCAGCGTGGTCACCCGGGGCGAGAGCAGCTGCGGGAGAGGCGCCGGGGTGGGCTCAGCCGTGGGGACGTGGCCCCAGCCGCCCGCGGGCAAGGTGTTACCTGCTCGTTGATGCACTGCAGGTTGAGCATCCTGGTGCGCCAGAACTCAAACTCCACCCTGGGCAGGGGGTGCAGCCCCTCCAGCAGCAGCTGCGCCGAGTCCTTGCTCAGGATGTCTCTGATCTGGTGGGACCAGTCGATGACGATGGTCTCGATGGAGTGCAGCACAGAACTGTCCACCGGCCCTGCCAGGCTGGAAGGTGGCCGGGTTACAGAGCAGCACCAAGACCAGCCCCACTCCGCCCCGGGGAGCCCCACGTGTCCCCTCGCAGCCACCTCCACCCACACCACCTGGCACGAGCTGCTCGGAGGTGCTGTGCTGCTGGGGGGGCAGCTGCACCCAGGGTCCTGGTGTAAAACCCGCCAGATTTCAGCACAGGCAGCCCAAGGCTGGTGCTAGGGCCGAGGCCGGGACCCCGGAGCAGAGCTGACGTGCGGCCACAGGCTGTGCAGGGAAGGCACCAGCATCCCGGCTCCTGCCGCTGCCTGCAGCAGCTCCCAGAGGGACACGCGCTGGCAGCACCCACCAGTCCAGGATGGTGCTGGAGCCGTCCCGGCTGTCCAGGTGCTCTGGCAGCGGCAGCAGCGGCTTCCCCTGGATCTTCCCGCCCATCACGAACATCTCGTTCTTCAGCCTGCGGGCTTGCCGCACTATGTCCTCCACCACCACCCCGGGCCAGCCCGCCACGTTCTCTGCTCTCAGGAGCAGGGAGGACACGACCTGGAGGACACAGCCACGGTCGGGCGCGCTGGCTCGCCGTGCCAGCAGCCATTCATGCAACGTCCCTTCGAGCCACCAGCCCCGGCAGCCTTGGAAGGGCTTTGCAGCTGCTGGTGCTTTCCTCACGAGCCCGGCTCCGCGACCAGCGCTTCCAGAGTCTCCTCTCACCCCACACTGGGCTTCTCGTTCTCATGGTCTGGGGAGTGCTTGGCAAGGTGCAGGGAGTGCCTGCAGGGGGGCAGGGGCTGGCGCACAAACAAAAGACGCCGACATTTGGGAAGAGGAATTGCATGGCCCCCGGGGCCCGACTCGTTGCTTTCCAGTGCCCCAGGCGGGCAGTCCCCTAGGCAGGACTGTTTACAGGAAGTTTGAGAGAAATCCACTCTGACATTTCGCAGCTATGGGGCACGGAGGAGGGGGAATTACAGAGTTTCTACAACCACACGGAGGAAGCGATCCGGCTGTGCCGGGAGAACACCAGGCTCGTGACCGGCACCTGGCTTTGCATCCCCGTGAGGCTTGGGTGGCCCCATGGGTGGCCAGGGTGAGCGCTGGGGGGAATCTGTCTGCTAATTTCCTTCAGTTGCTTTTCAAGCCCACCTCAAATTCTGGCTACAGCAGCCCCATGGCAAGGGAGCCCGGGCAGCAGCGGTCTGTGTGGGCGACCCACCTCCTCCACCACGATGATGAGCTGCTCCACGGGCGAGGGGCTGATGTCTCCCACCATCAGCGTGGCCTGGCAGTTCTCCCGGGTGATGTTCTCCTTCTTCTTCTTCACAAAGTAGATGCCCTTGCCCCTGAGGGTGGGCGGGAAGCAGGTGGAGGGCTGGAGCTGCCCGGCGGGGTTCAGCGCCAGCACCAGCTCCAGCATGTCCACCTGCCTGAAGAACTCATCCAGCACGGCCTTGGCCTCCTCGCTGCCCTCGAACTTGCTCCACTTGTCCGGCCGGAGCCGCAGCAGCAGCATGGTGAAGCTCTCCAGGAGGCTGTGCCGCTCGTCCGGTGCCACCGCCATCCCGACGGCACTGGGCTCGGCCGCGGCGCCGCAGCGCCTGCGGGGGGGGGCAGGCAGAGCCCTGTTTAGCGGGGCCGCACGGCCCCCCCCCACTCCCCCGCCTGCCCTCCGCCTTCTCTCGCTGCACGCTGCAGCCTTGCAGGGGGCTGCCGGCCCCGTCCCTGCCCAGCCCCATCACCCCTCGGCTCCATTGACCCCCAACCTCCCCTATCCCTGCCTGGCCCCATCGCCCCCTGGCTCCATGCCCCCCCCCAGCCTGCCCCATCCCTGCCCCTGCTGTCACCCAGCCTGCCC
>VXAA01002427.1:53931-67720 GCA_013399115.1 Anseranas semipalmata
AAAAAAAAAAGTTAGAATAAAAAATCCTGCCACACCCCGCCCTCCGGAGAGGCCTCTGCACAGAACAACCCCGACATACAAAATAATCTAAAAGGAGAAAACTATACAGGAATATTTACACCTCTGATAAATACACTAATACTGATCCAGGCGCCTCTCTCCAGCCCCCGTGCGTGGCGGCTGGGGAACAGGACAGGACGCGGTGCTTGCGAGGCAGAGGCACGGGGGCCGCAGCCGCGATGGCAGCCGTGCTTGGCGTGGGTTGCGGGCACGTCCCACCCCCTGCTCGGGAGTGGGGGCTCGTGTTCGAGGAGACAACGGCCACCCCCAGCACAGCCACCCCTGCCCCTCGCCAAGGGGCTCGTGGCTGCGAGGACATGCAGGGGCACTGCCAACCCGGTGCCGCTGCACCACGGCCCTCACCCATGGCACCGCTGCACGCCGTGACGGTGACAACCTCCCCGCCCTCGGCCCTCCCTGCGCCCGCGGGGGACGGCTGGGGGGCTCCAGGGCAGCAGCACGGGGAAGCTCAGGACAGACCCAGGCCCGCTACAACGAGGGCCAGTAGTCTTGCCTCCGCGGGGCCACGCGCCCACCGCCCTGGGGCTGCCACCCTTCACCCCAGTGCTTGCAGCACCCTGAAACCGCCAGCCGTTCACCTCCACGATGGGACACCCCAAGTGCTTCGAGAGACACGAGTGCCAGGGGGACCCAGAACCATGTCCCCAACACTGGGTGCCCCGGGTCCCTCCCCCGAGCCAGGCTCCCCTCCCTCCTGCTTGGCTGCATGCTCACCAGTGCCCGGGGCTGGAAGTTGCCATCCAGGGGGACCCAGAGCAGGGAGGATGCCTGACGTGCCCTGATGCCCGGCCCCTACGCTCACAGGCAGCACTTCCCATCCCACGGCTGACCCGGGGCAAAGACTGGGGCCTCCCTGGGCACAGGGGCGTCCCAGCTCAAGCCCAGCACTGTCTGAAGGTGAGACAGTGACGGCACTGGGGCCAGAGCCACTGAGACGCCCTTGCCCCCTCCCTCCCCCCATGGTAAAGAAACTGCGAAGCTGAAGCTAGGTCCTGGCACCGCGGGCCGGGCTGCAGCCCTCCGGGAAGGGGAGATGCTTGTGCTGACAGGGCCACGCCAGTCTCGCAGGGCCAGCAGGGGCTGCTAGTGTCTCTTCGTGGAGGACACCTTCTTCTTCCTGGCGGCCAGCATCTCATAGAAAGGGTCCCGGCTGATCGCTGCCCTGGCAGAGGGAACAGGGCTCAGGTTAGCCATGCAGCTGTCCTGCCCGGCAGGGTCTCATGCGAGGCCCCTGTGCCCCTAGGGGAGCCCGTTCCCCCCCTACCTTCCAGGGTTTCCCAGGATGTGCTGTCCCCCCTGAGCGCAGGGGATGGGTCCCCACCATGACCCTGCCCAGCACCGTGCCCCCCGGAGCACTCACTTGATGCACTTGATCCACTCCTCCTTCTCCTCGGGCGTGGGGGCTGAGATGCGGTACACAGTGTGGTTCCCCTCCACCACCCGCCCGTCCGCCTCCGTCTTGCAGGCCTTGATCACCTGGTCCTTGTTGTCGGGGATGTAGAGCTCGAAGCAGTTCTGGGAGGGAGAAGACCTTTCAGAGACAGCCCCTGCCCCAAGGGGAGCAGGGACCCCTGGGCACCCCAGGCCGGGAGGGTCGAGGCAGAGCACCGGGGCTGCGGGTGCTCCCCCGGCACACCCAGCGCAGCAGGACAGGGACACGCTGCCACCGTCACCCCGTGCCCCACGGCCCCGAGGTGTGCCCTGTCACCAGCCCTGGACGCTGCAGTGACCGGCCCCAGGTCTGCACCCTGTCGCTGTGGTGGGCAGAGGCAGTGCCCGCTGCGGGGCCCTCCTGCCTCTCCCTGCCCACTCCTGCCCCCACCAAAGCACCAGGGGTGCCCCTCCAGACCCATGGGACCCTGCCAGGCACTCACAGGCTTCTTGGAGTCCTCCACCTCGCGGATGCTCAGGTTCTCCAGGGGGATGATGCCACGGGGCTCTTTATCCTGGTGGGGCCAAGCAGAGGCTTCAGTTGCAGGCTGGACACCTCCAGCCCCCGCTGCATGCCCCAGAAGGAAAGGCTGGGTGCTGCAAACACCCCTGTGCACAAGTATCTAGTGCTGCCTGGCCCCCGAGGTCCACATCCTGCACCCCTACAGGCACTGGCACCCCGGCACAGCGGGAGGCACGCTGCAGCCCGCACCGGGATGCCTGCTCCAGGCTGCACCCGGTCTGTGCCACGCAGTTGGGTGAGCGGTGGGCCAGATCTGGTGCCCTTCCCTGCCCCAGCTCAGCACCCCCCACGCAAAGGTCACTCACTGTTGTGTACTCAAAGTAGTAAAGGCAGTTGTCGGTCAGGATGAACCAGCGTCGCTTCCACGTCTTCACCCTGCCTCCTGGGAGCAGAGAGAGGCAGGTTGGGCGCAGCCCCGGCGGCACGCGGCACATGTACGCTACGGCAGCGCTGGAGCCCACGCGGACACACACAGACAAGCACCAGGCGCTGGGGCGCAAGCAGAGCCAGGCAGCCCCAGGGTGCCGGGGCGCAGCAGCAGCAGGCAGCACACACCACGCTGGGCAGGGCACGAGCAAGAGCGGAAAGCAGACGATGAGATGGAGGTGGAGGGTGGCAGGAGGGCAAGGCCGGGCTGGGAGCACGGCGCCTGTTTGCACCGAAAATGCTGATTCACCCGAGGCGCCGGCGGAGGCCGCTGCAGCAAGGCAGCTCCGGGGGATGCGGAGGCTTTCCATTTGCACCAGCTGCGGGCCTGCTGCCATCCCAGCCAGCGCAGCCCAATGCCGGGGCAAGGCAGGAGCCCAGCGCTGCGGCTCGTGGAATTTTGGCTGGAGGGAGCTTTACAGCCACCACTGCAAAGGGAGAAGCTGCTCCCCCAGGCTCAGGGACTGCTCCAGCGCTGGGCCTGCTGCTGCCCCCCGGGAGCCCGGCTCCCCCTCTGCTGTGCCAGCACGCTCTGGCGTCACGGCAGTGCTGGCTGCTCCGCTCAGCGCCGCAGGCTGGGCACCCAGGCCACGCTGCTCGGGATGGGCACGGGCACAAAGAAGCACTGTGCGCACAAGGGGAACGTGCTCCCTCCTCCACCCCACCCGTCTCTGCAGGGAGACCCCCTGCCTCCCTGTTCCCCCATGCCACCTTTACTGCCCACCCCTTAACCTGGCCTGAGCCAACACCCCTCGCTGGGAAAGGCTCCTCACCCCATTCCCTGCCCTACATCCAGGCTGAGGCCAGCATTTCCTAGAAGAATAAGGCCCCCTGCCCTCCTTGAGCCAAGTGCGCCCCACAGAACCCAGGGCTCGACGCCCTCCAGCCCCCAGCCCCCCTCGGCCCAAGGAGCTCCAGCTCCCCCCAAGCCCTCCTCCAGGCTGCATCCTCGCCGGGGGCTGTGGGCAGGAAGAGCCCACGTGCCAGGGCAGGCGCCTGCGTCACCGGCAGCTCCGGAGGAGGAACCGCATGGCACCGAAAGCCAGCGCAGCCCCTGGGGCTGACCCAGCTGGGCTCAGCACTCCCGGCACCTCAGGGCTGCAGGCGGCCGAGCCGGGGCAGTGCCTGTGCCCAGCACTGGGACAGCCGCAAGCCTCGGCATGGCACAGGGCACCGCGTGTGGGCTGCCACCTGCTCCCTGCACCCAGCCATCTCCAGGTGCTCGGCGTCCCAGGCCCCCTGGGACACAGACCAGGCCCTTCCTGGACACCCCCAAACCCGGCCCCATCCTTCACGGTGCTGGAGACGAAGACCCGCTGCAGCCAGGCCGAGCTGCCCGTGGGCACAGCAGAACGCCGGGGGCGGGCAGCCCTGCCAGCGCCTGGGCGAGGAGCGGCCGCAGCCCCGTCAGTCCCCGAGCTGGGGCGTTTGCCCTGCGGGACCAGGGCAGCGGAGGGGGCCGGCAGGCCTCGGGGAGCGTTCGGCATCAGCGGGGACTGGCAGCCCAATAAAAAGAGGAAGTGGCGGCAGCGTGGGGCTGTCCCCTCGGCAGGCAAGGTCCCCCGGGCAGTGCGGTGGTTAGCAGCAGCAGCAATGAGAGTAATCGCCAGCAATTAAAAACAAAAAGGAAACAAAGCCCCAGAGGCATGAGCAGAGCAGGGGATAGGGGTACGTACCTCCTGGAGTTGGGGGCAAGGAAAGGAAGAGCCAAAATCATGGAAACATACAAATGAGGGAGAAAAGAAAATTAAAAAAAAAGGAAAAAAAATAAAAAGAGGAAACCCCGAAGAACCCCCCTCACCCCGCGCAGAGCCGCGCACGTCAGCGGGGCAGGGATGCAGCAGGGAAGCTGCAAGGGGCCGGGCCAGCGGCACTGCCGCAGGGACCAGCGTACCCTGGCTCTCTGTGACTGTGCGGGACGGCGGGGGCCCAGCCCCTGCCCCACGGCCTCCCCATGGGCTGCCTCCCTGCCCACAGCCTCGCTACCCCCTTAGTGGGCTCAGAGGGGCTGGGGCCCAGGGGGCGCAGGGCGGCTCTGCCACATTGTCGGCATCCCCGGCTGCGAACAGCCCCGAGCGTGGCAGGCGCTGACCCACTGTGCACGGGGCCCTTCCGCCAGCAGAGCGCTGGGCTCACTTGGGGACAGAAGAGGCAGGGATCTGGGGCTCTCCAGGGCCCCCCACCCCAGAGCTGGGGGGCAGGTGATGCCTTGTCTGGCACCCAGGGCGGCACGGGGCAGGGCTCTGTGCCGGTCAAGGCATGGGGAGGGATAAGGCCCCCATTCCCATCCCGAGAGGGTGCCAATACAGCAAAAACACCCCCCGGTGAGAGGACAGAGACCCAACCCCAGCAAGCCCAGGGAAATGCTGCCTCCAGCCCCTGCTCCTACCAGCACCCCCGGTCCCCCCTCCTCGCTCAACCCGGGCAGAGATCCCTAGGAGGTGCCGAGATGAGAAGCCACAGGAGCCAGGGCGTGGGGCAGGCTCGCGGTCTGCGAGAGCTGGGCTGTGCAGCGGGGATGCCATGCACGCTGCCTGCATGTGGAGCCGGGATGCGGAGGTGATAATGCTGTGGGAAGGTGAGGCAGGGACCGGTCTGTGGCATGGAGGGGGACACGCAGCCTGGGGGCAGCTCGCCGTTCGCTCCCTGGGGCCTGCTCTGACAGGACCCTGCTGTGCCTCGGTGATGAGAAGAGCCTCACGGGCTCCATGCTCTGACACCAGACCCTGGTACCAGCTCTGCACCCCAGGGCTTGCCCAGCCTAGAGGCAGAGCCCCCCGAGAAGCCCACCCAGCCACACCACAGGGCCTGCTCAGCTGCGACTCTGGCCCCGCCGACCAGCCCAGGGAAGATGGAGAGCTGGAGGTAGGAACGCTGTCCCTGCAGGCTGTGCTTGTACCTGCAGCCTCTTGCCCCTCTGCTGGGCCGTGCTCCGAGGGGCCCGGCCAGCGGGCGCAGCGCAGACAACCCGGGGGCATCGCACCCACAGCCCGTCCCCATCCCCAGGGCAGAGCGTGCCTGTCCCGGGTTGCGTCCGCCCGGCTGCCAGCACTCACCTAGCTTCAGGAGCCAGCCCTCCCGGTCAGGGTTGAAGAAGGTATGGGTGAGATCATTGCCATCATCCTCAGGGATTTTGAAGGGTTCGTTCTTGATGCTCTCATAGAGATTCTGGTACAACAACACACGGCGTCACCTCCGCTCCTCCCCTGAGCCTTGCAACAGGCCAGCTGCGCACCCCAGCCCCGGCCCCTGCATCCCGTCCCTCACCCGGAGCAGCTCCTCAGGTAGGTCCCCCCCATCGTTGATGCCACGGTTCATGGCGATGAAGCGCTCCGCCGTGGGTTTGTCCTTGACGTTGGGGTTGTGCAGGCTGGTGTTCAGCATGATGATAGCGAAGGAGAGCACGTAGCAGGTGTCTACAGGGACAGAGGGGAAAGTCAGCCGTGAGGCAGGACGGACGGGGAGAGGGGCCAGGGCAGCTGCTCACCTGTGGACTGGAAGACGCCAGGGTTGCACTGGCAGTACCGCTGGGCGAAGGCCTCCATCATCCGGTCGATCTTCTGTGCCTCCCCCGGCAGCCGAAAGCTCCACAGGAACTGCCTGCAGAGAGCGAGGCGCTGCGCTGCTTTTGGGGCTCCATGCACCCTCTGGCCACGCTCACGCTCCTACAGCCCCTGTGAGCCCACTGCCCATGGGGCCACGTGGGGCACGGCTCAGCTCCCGGCCCCAGCCCGGCTCAGCCCTTCGCTCACCGCAGCGCTTGCACGAGGTTGAGGTCAGTGAACTCATGCAGCTCCACGAAGGCATGCAGAACTTGGATGTTGAACTCATCCCTGAGGGAACAAAGCCAAAGCACGAGGGATGCATGATCAGCCAGTCCTGTGACTGCCAAGCAGTCCCATGTCTCCCTGCTCTGCTCCAGACTCTGCTCGTCTCTGGGTAGGAAACTTGTAGCTGCACCCTGGCCCGTGGCCCAGCTGGTTTGCACACACCGGCTCCAACTGCCCAGCTGCTGGCCCTGGTGCTCAGCAAGGGGCTGGCACAAGCCACCCATGCTGCAGCAGGCCCAGAGCCCGATGTCCTGCCAGGGACCCCGGAGCCAGCCCCAGCCCACCGTGACCCTGTGCCGTGCTCAGCTGGCAGGGCTGCAGCATCCCATCTCTCACACGACGAGCCCAGGGCACCCGCAGGAACCTGAGTTGCCCGAGGCCCAGCGTACCTCTCGCCCAGGTAGTCCCCAATGGCTGTCTTGTTGAGGCCCTCTCCCTTGTAAAGGAACTGAGCAATATCCTCGCACGTGTTCTTCAGCAAGTCGTTTTCGATCAGGAACTGGATGCCCTGCAGCGGTGCAAGAGGCACTGCTCTGGGGCGTGCTGCTGACCCCGCCAACCATCCGCTGCATCCCCAGCCCCTGGTGCTGGTCCTGGCTCTGCCCGGCTCAGGCAGACGACCAGGCACCCAGACCATGGGGTGGCAGAGCCTCAGCACTGCCCCTGCCCTCCAGAGCCTGGTACCAGCCCCAGTACCTTCTTGGGATCCATGTTGAACTTCTTCCTGCCCATTGCCACCTGCTTGTTCCTCTGCATGTTTTTCCTGCAAGGCATAAAGCAGCTCTGAGCACCGAGGACAGACCTGGCTTCCTCCCACCTGGCTCCTTACCCTGCAGGGACGTGAATGGGAGCCGAGCTCCCGTGGACTGGGCCAGGCCCCCAGCGTCAAGCTGGGTACGACCTGCATGGGGTGAACGCGGCGCACGGCTCCCCGTCTCTGCCCTGCTCCACAGCTGAGCGGCCTGGGGCTGGTCTCGGTCTGCCGGGAGGAGCTGCCATGGCCCGTTCGTGGGGTCACCCCATGCAGAGCATCCTGGCCAGTCCCCTCTGCACGGGGAGAGGCTGGCGCAAGCCTCGCAGTATGGCGGGGCTCTGGGCACAGCGGCCTTCATGCCACAGTGCCGCCGGCGTGAGGGTGATTGGAAACGGTGCCGCGAGTCAGCTCCCACCGACTGCCAGGACCCCCTAATCCCACATTGGCACCGCCTGCTCCAGCCCAGAATAACAAAGTCTGACAGCCTCTGTGGCCAGACAGGGGGGATGAGGCTTAGAAAAACAGACCTTTGGAGGAGCAATTCAGACTGGGATCCTGCTACTGCTCGAGGAATTAAGAATGCCTGGGAAAGCCACCTCCGCCAGCACCCATGGGATGGGGCCGTGCTGCTCGGCAGCTCACATACCAAGCGAGCGAGCCGGTGTTCAGGGCTGGCCACGCTGCAGGGAAGGGGCTCAGCCAGGGCCCCGTGACAGCAGAGGACTCACCTCTCCTCCGTGGACCCCAGGTTCTCGATCTCATTCGTCACTTCTGCTATCTCATCTTTCAGCCGCTGAGGGGACAGAGAGAGCGCGCACTGAGCCGGGAGCTGCCTCCCTCCTCCCGAACTCCCCACGTGCCCCAGGAGCAGGCAGGGCGTCCCCACAGACTGGGACCCGGGGGAGGCAGGTGCCAACCCTGGGGCCATTCCCCCCAGGAGGCCTGGGGGGCCCCTCCTCAATCCCCTGAGCGCTGCCCTGGGGCTGAACCCGCTCACAGGGCACTTGGCGGAGGGGGGGCTGGCTGCGCCCCACTGCTAATCCCCCTGCAGCATCTCTGTGCACGCAGGAAGGAAGAGATTCAGAGGTTAGCAAAATTACCCCCTAATCCCTTTAGATCATGCTCAGCATATGGCAGTAATTAGCCTCTGCTGCCTTAATCGCGGACATGACTGACGAGTGTCCCAGATGAGCACTGACCTCGCAGTCACTTGCCAGGGCAGTGGCCTGGCCCAGAAACACAGTCCCTGCCCGTGCCAGGGAGGGGACGGCACGGGAGACGTCACCGCCCCGGGCTGCAGGGAAAGGCGCAGGCGAGTGTGCAGCCCGGAGCTCTGCAGAGCGCGAGGAAAAGCCAGGGCTGCCTCTGCCCTGCAGGACCGTCCCGTGTCCCATGCACGGATCCTGTCCCCTGCCCCAGGGCCCTGCAGAGGCAGTGCTATCGGGGTGGCAGATGATGGGCTCCCTGCAGCAGCTGCTGGCTGCGTGGGCCCAGCTCTCCCTGCCCTGCGTTTCCAGCAGCTCCAATTTTCTGCCCCAGAAATTCCACGAGAGCCTCCACAGGCTGTGAGGAGCAGGGCTGGCAAGGAAAGGGGACAGGAGCATGATCTCAGCCCTGCATGGGCTCTGTGGATCTCAGGCACTGCAGTCTGCAGGGCAGTCTCTCCACCTGCCTCTTCCCCCTTCCCAGGCGCGGGGTGAGGGACCCTGGACACAGGGACAGGCCGGAGCAAGAGGCCACCTTGTCCGGGACAGCCAGGGATGGGGAAGCACGCCCGCGCAGCGGCCCTGAGCACCACACCTGAATGTCAGCCAGCAGCTCCTGCTTGCGGCGGCGGATGTTCTCCAGCTCCTGGCACTCCTCCGGGGTCAGGTCACTGGGCACTACGAGGGGACAAGGACAGGTCAGCACGCACGGCCCATGGGAATCGTCCTCGTCCGGGCTCTAGGCTCACATCCATGCGCAGCCGCTGGTCCTGGCGGCGCTGCCGCGCGGCCGGAGGATTCAGCGAGCAGTGTCCCCAGCCCCGCACGGCGGCCAAGTGCCCCTGACGGCACGCGAGGAATGCGACGGCCGCTGCGCTCCCCCGGCCAGGCAGAGGCTGCGGCGGGGGAGCCTGGCCCTNGAGCCCCGCGCCCCGAGCGGTGCTGCCGGCGGCTCCTGGCCTGGCCCCGCGCTCCTCCCTCCGGCCTGCCCCTGGCCAGTCCCGGTCCCGGCCCCGCGGGAACACAGAGCTGCCCGGCCAAGAAAACCGTCTCCCAGCTGGCCCTCGCTGCCTCCTCCGCGCTGAATTCACCCTCCTGAGCCAGGGACCAGAGGCAGCGCACCCCAACACGCGTCCCCCTGCAGGAGGCGGGCGCCCCGCAGCCCCTGGGGCTCAAGCCCGGGGCCAGCCACTCACTCCCGTCTCCCTTCCCTCGCGCCGCAGCTCGCTGGTGACATTCCTGGTGCTCTCCAGCGCGTGACCTCCCGCTTCTGTTGCTCCCGTCCCCAAGGTCACCCCGCTCCTCCAGCAGCCCTCGCCTGCCCCCCGCCCTGCCATCGCGTTCCAGCGGCTCACACCCCGCACCAAGGGCCCCTGTGCGCCATGAAGAGCCTCGTGCCTTCCTTCCCCCCAGCTGTACTTCGGTGTTCCACCAAGGCCCTGGGTGCCACCGCGGTCTCCAGGCCACCTCTCCCCGATTTGCTCTTCCCCCATGCTGCCTCCAGGCCCCGGCTCTCCCCAGCGCTCACCCCAGGGGTCCAACGCCGGGGCCCCTTCTCGTCCCCGTCCCTGACACCCCAGGGCACCGTCCACCCTCAGACCAGCGCCGTCCGCAGCCGCGTGTCACCCCCAGCTGCTTCCCTCCTCGCTGGGGCTCACGGGTGCCTCCGGGGCAGCTGCGCTCACACAAACCGAATCTCCGAGCTCAGCACTTTCCTCGCTCCGCTCGTGTTTTCTGCCGAGCTTCCTCCTTCACAGAAATCCCCTGCTGCAAAGGTCAGCGACAGCCTCAGCTTGCGACACGGTCCCTCTGGACTTGACAGGAACACTTCCCAATATTTTCAGCCTCAGACACTAGGAAGCGTGATCCAGACCCCGGGTTCCCCCCGGTCCTGGGCACCAGGTTCGAAGTTATCTACGTTTAAAGCTCCGGAGGCACAGCCCTATTGTACGCCCAAGCCCTCTCACGCAGCCCCAACAGCACCAGGGAGCGGAGCCGGTCCCGCCGGAGCCCGGCCTCTCCCGCCCGGCTGCGGCCGGCACCCGGCAAGACGCGGCTTGCTCGGGCGGGCTGAGCTTTGCTGCACGCTCGTTGCCAGCCACAAAAAACCCTGAACCCCTGGGCTGCAGCGTGGGGCCGCAGGGCCCTCCCGCACCGACTGCGGCCGTGTGGGAGGTGAAATTCGGTGCCAGACTGTGCCCCCCCCCCGGAGCCTGCAGAGGGTGGGTGGGAGGCTGCAGCAATGACAGGGACGCGCTGGCACGCGGGAGCCCTGGCAGGAGCACGCTGCCTCTCCCTGCCCGCCCCCAGGCCGAGGAGGGGCTGCGTGGGCAGGGGGCTCTGCTGGCAGGACCCGCGGCAGCCACGAAGCCCGGGGGCCTCCCCCCCAGCCCCTGCTGCTGCATGGGGACGAGCACTCGTGACACGGGGCCAGCCATGTCAGCAGCAGCAGGAGGAAGAGAAACCCCAGACGCAGAGCTTTTCTCGGGGAAGGAAGAGGGCGTCAACCCTTCCCCGAGCAGAGCCGAAGGGGCTCCCGAGCCTCACCCCCAGCAGCACGGCAGAGGGCTGCAGGGAAGGGGAGGCTGGAGCAGGGCGCCAGGGGACCCGGCCCACGTGCCAGGCTGTCGCACGCAGGGGGGAGACTTCAGCGCAAAACAGAGGCACCGACGCTGCCGCCATCTCCCCACCCTCTGCTGGCCAGGGGAGAGGAGCTGCTGCCCCCAAGCACCCCGGCAGTAAGGGGCACGGGCAGGCTCTGTCCGTGCTCCAAGGACAGTGTCCCCTGCTCCCACTGTGCCCAGCACAGAGCGAAGCCCCTCGGCAGCGCGCGTGGGCCCCGTGGGCCTCCTTCCCACCCCGCTGCCCTGCTTGAGGCTGATGGCACAGGACCGGGGCCGCCGCCGCCAGCCTCCCCGTGCCCCGGCCGGGCTCACCGCTGCCCTGCGCCCTCAGGACCATCCTGGCGGGCCGTCTCCCACCAGCCGTGCCGGCGCAGCTCCGTGGAGGTGCTGCTCTTTCGGGGCGCGGACACCTGCCCGCCCCAGCGCCTCCCGGGGTGAGTCAGGGCCACGCCGGGCCAATGAGCTCGGGGCCGCGCCGGGCGTCATCCCGGCCTCGCCGGGAGCCAGCACCAGCAACGCCCCGCGCCAGCCCGGATCCCCGGACGGCTCCGCCACCCCTCGGGGTCGCTGCTGCCCGCCCGTCCCAGCGGGCACCGGCAGCCAGCCCGGCCCTTCCTTCCTCGGGGGCTGCCAGGACACGCGGCTCAGCACGTCTCGAGCTCGCTGCGGTGATGCTGGGGACCCCGCTCCTTCCCCCGCCAGGCCCCCACGCCCCAGCAGGGCCCCGGCCCAGCCCTGCAGATCCGGCACCAGCCAGGTGCAGGCCCCACAGCTCAGCCGGACCCCCTGCTGCCGGTCCAGGACCTGCGCGGGCTGTAAGGACCGAGCTGCGGGCAGGACCGGCTGTATGGACCGCACCGCCTGTCAGCTGCCCTCTGCAGACCCCACGGCAGCTCACACAGCCGGACCGGCGCAGAACCGGGAGCAGAACCAGGAGCAGACAGCCCCAGGAGGGGTGCCGGTCCCCGCGGGATGCCACTGCCTGCTGTCACCCCCCGCTCTGGGCAGATCCCAGCTCAGACCGCGCCGCTCCGTACGGGACCACGGCGAGGCAGGGTCTGGGAGCCCGCAGCAGCACAGCCCCCGGCACGTCCCCGTCCTGCTGTCAGCTGCCTGGAGAGGCCGCGTGAGCCTCAGCCACCTTGACTCAGCTAAATCCTGCTCCACAGCGCGAGATAGAAAAACAGCTCCCGGAACGCCAGCTACAGACCTCCCCGGACAGCCTGGGGAAGAAGGGCCTAAAAAAGGCTCATAATAGTCTTTCAGCCTGAAACCATGGCGCTACCTAGCCCTCCCGCTAGCCCACGGGGCACAGCTCTCACCCATACTGCGTTTGCCAGGCAGCGCCAGAGGAGCAAAAGCACCGCGTCCGGGACGGGCGGCGGGGACGCCCTGTGGGGAGCAGCGGGAAGGGGCTCCTGGTGGGGCCGGCCCCGGGGCAGCGGGGTGTCACCAGTGGGCTCGGCTGGGGCTCTGCTGTGGGGCTCCCGCTGCACCCCACTGCTGGGGGGGGCCGTGGGGCCCCAAGAAACTTCCTGCCCCCGCCTCGGCGCACCACATCCTGTTTTCACCGCGCTCTGTGCACATCCTGGGTTGCGTCAGCCCCGTCCTTCCCCACAGACAGCCGAGGTGCGTCAGGAGAAGGGCTCAGGACGGGTGGCTCCAGGAAAGACCCTCCCAGGCAGCCGGGCCCAGCGCCGAGAGATGGCTGGGGATCTCTGGCCCCTTCAGAGCAGCCCTGTCCCATCACCCGGCTCCTGCAGGGAACCCGTACCCACAGCCGCTGCCTTGCTCCCTGCTAGTTCTGGGCTCCTGCACCCCCTGAGCACAGACCCCAGCCCGGCCGCAGGGCTGGAGCACCACTGGGGCACACAGCATGACTGGCAAGCACCAGCTTGGCCACGTCCACCCTCACTGAGCCACCGACACGGCTGCAGCGCCCGGCTGCGCCCTCCTGCAGCCCTGAGTCCTGCACGGGTGCTGGCAGCGCACCCCGGCATGCACCTCGCCTGCTCTCCATGCCGGCACCATTCATCGTGCTCGGCCTCAGCCCGAGCAGCGCTGTCGCAGGACCGACGGGAGGTGCTCTCAGACCGTCCTGGGTCCCAGCCTGGAGCAGGAGCCCACAGACAGCAGCAGCTCACGGGTGCTGCCAGTCCACGGTGGCAGCCCCGATGCAGTGGGCACTGGGCTGCCCTGTGCAGGTTTTGTTTGGAAAACGCCGGCCGGGGCTGTGCTCGCAGCCACACACGCTCGCTCCTGTTCTCGAAGGGGGTTCAGTGAAGGCATCGCCCACGGCAGGGCTGAAGGCAGGAGGGCGCGGGGCTGCGGCAGGAAGGGTCTCGGCCGCGCCATGCTGTGTGCACCCACTGGCTGCTGCCGCGGGCTCCCCGGCACTGCCTGTACCAGCAATGTGGGGGCAACGGTGCCGGGCAGCCCGGCACCCAGCTGTCCTGCTGGCAGCAGCGCTTGCGGGGGCCTGAGCCCGGCAGTGCGCAGGGGCGGTGAGACGACCAGGACTCTCTGTGCCGCCATCGGCACGAGCCATATGGGGCCGGAGCCACAGGCGCCACGTCTGCCAGGGGGACGGGGACGCCGCGGCGAGCGGGGGGCATGAAGCACCTACCTGCCTTGGCGGCCAAGGAGGGGCACAGGAAGGCCTGGAAGCTGGAGGCGCAGAGCTCGCTGACCGTCCCCATGCTGCACAGACCCCGCGCGGGGCAGCGCTGGCTCCCTCGGGGCAGGCGGGGGCCTGGCGGGGACCCTGCGGCGCAGTGGCAGCTCCCTGCGGCCGGGGCCCCGGGCAGCCCGAGGCGTCCCCGCTCCAGCGGGAGCAGGGGAAGGCGGCTCCAGCAGCGGGAGGCTCCAGCGGCAGGAGCCCACGCGCCAGCCCCAGCCAATCCCCGCTCCCTGCC
>VXAA01002428.1:0-45505 GCA_013399115.1 Anseranas semipalmata
GGCCATTCTATGATTTTATGACCTTTTCTTTTCTTCACCTCTGAGCCTGCCTTT
This sequence comes from Anseranas semipalmata, assembly GCA_013399115.1. Classification (NCBI taxonomy): domain Eukaryota; kingdom Metazoa; phylum Chordata; class Aves; order Anseriformes; family Anseranatidae; genus Anseranas; species Anseranas semipalmata. The sequence continues at coordinate 55 of VXAA01002428.1, forward strand.
CTTGCCCACATGCGAAGCACTAGCAGACCTGCACAAGCATGCTCAGTTGCTGTGCACGCACTGGCAGATTTTCCTGATAAGACGTGTTCCAGTGCCCTCGGGAGGCCCCATTTGACCTCCACCAGCTGTGCAGCGTGCCTCAAGTCAGAGAGGAGGCTGAGCCTTCCCCACCACCAGGTACACTTAGGGAAAAGGAAACTCCAACATAAAAAAAGTACAGAGAGCCCAGTAGAGGTGCAAAATGAGTAAGCAGCAATAGGCTAGGTGCATGCAAAATGTATGCTAAAATAAATTTCTTACTTTGAGGAAGAAAACATCTCCTTGGAAAATCAAAATCTAACACTCCTATCATCTAGTACCAAAGTAGTTATTTTCAGATAAAGAATAATGTTCTGAATCATCATTACTCTACCTGACCAATCATTTAGACCAATTAATTCATTCTTCATATCTAGCATGAAAGGGAAAGGGGGAAAAAAATCTGCATTTTTAGTTTCGCTAGTTTTCTTGAAAATTTGAAAAAATGCATTTTTTCAGATTTTTTTTTAATTTAAAGAAAAATATATTTCATTTAATCCTAAACCTCCTTTGTTTTTTACATTTTGGCTTAAGAAAAGTAGTGAAATATGTTGAAAATTATTGGTTTTCTCTTCTTCTTTTTTTTCCCCATCTTTTTCCCAATTCTATTTCACTAGATTGGCTGAAACACCTAGTGATTTTTAGTGTATACAATTGAATATATCCAGATTGAGAAAATTCTTACTTTTTCAAGCTAAAGTGGATTATAAAATATTACAAGAAAAACTACCATTGGACCTGGCTGATGGACAAATTCTCATTTCTTTTTGCTTTTTTTGAAGTCAGTAATACAGCATAGAAATATTCAAAATATGCAGATATCAGTCATACAATGAATGCTGACTCTATACAGAGTTTTAAGTACATATATTTCAACCCTTTGGTTACTAAATAAACTATATTTCGATAATCAGAAAAATCCCAACAAAGGAAGAACACTGCAGAATGAAAATGCAGATAAATTAAACTTAATTCTAAGCTGTTACAAGTATAGCAGGGCTACGTCCTAGGAACAGTCACCAGTACAGCAAAGGCCAATATTATTTATTCAGAACTTCTGCAGTTAATATGGTCCTGGCCTGTATGCATACATAATAGTCCATGTATTGTGAAGTCTTTGAGAAAGAAAATACCAAACCAAGTCATTTATTACCTTATAAGCAAAATGGTCTCTGACACAAGGTATCGCCTTTGCCATAAATGAGACTGGAAAGAACGGACATTAAAATGAACCGGTAATAATTCTGGAAGATAAAAGCTTTCTGCTGCATTATTTCACAGCAACAAAATATGAGTGTGTACAATTCCCTTTTCATTGTGCGTATAAGATTGGATAATAAACAAATGGAAGACACAACTCAGAAAGTAGTGCTGCTTAACGTTAAATGTAAGAAGGAGTGAATCAGGTGTTAACACTTTAAAAATGAAATCCAGATTGCCTCTCTTCCCATAGCTTACCTATAACACCAGAAAGAACCTAACTAATATGTACTTATACAAATTTTATACATTTTATACATTTTTATACATTTATTTGTCAAAATAATGCCAAGACAGCTGTATCAGACTAATGTTTTAGGTATGCAGTTGAAAATCCAAACTGAAAGCAGCCACAGAGCAATGTATGAATACAGTATTACCTACAGTAATTTTGGAATGCAGAAGATCTCAAGTTGTTCTATGTTATACCTTATGGCACTTTAAGGCCTTATTCTGCAAAATCATCTACTACTATTATCACAAAAGATCATGTCTTATTGGTTTGCAGTTTGTGCATGGAATGTAATTAAAAATATATTTTAAAAAAATTATTAGTTCTTCATTAAGTAAAAATGTAGTACTGGCTAAATGGCATCTAATAAAACAAAAGACTCCTAAATGATTATATCTATTAAGGTAGGGTCTGATCAGTAATTAGGGCTCCATTGCAGAAGATGCATACTCAAAAGAAAGAGATTCAATAGCTTTACACATGCAATTACTCCTACAGTTAATTGCATATGTATATATAAAGGAAGCATGTGATTGAAGTTTGCAAGGTCTCCAGAGGTACCTTAGTCTTGCAGGTAATAACTAAAACTTGACTTTATGAGAAACTGGAACCACCACTACTGAAGGTAATAATTATGCCACAGCCACGATTAGAATGAATTTCTTCCTTGCAACGCAGCTCCAATAACTTCAGTAGATATTTGTGTGCGTGGAAGGATCAGCAGTTATTAGATCAGGTACTGTACTGTCATCAGTCCTTCCCTTTGTCTCTTAGAGAAGAGAAAGCTGGTACAAATCAGCTTTTCATCTATGAATTTGAAATGCTAGTAAGTTGTACACATCTAGGAATTTTATTTTATATTTTTACAAAAGACACCAAAGCTGAAGATTCAAACTGAAGTGTGCAAGTTGTTCACAGATAGTGAGTTCATTTTCTCTCCTATTTATTTCTGTCTTTTTTTTAGGGGGAATAATGAGAGATTCTAATAGTTCAACTGTTTATTACAGTTACATGGAGTAATAACACAGGTTTCAAAACATGTTCAAATACATGTTTCTGACTACACAGTTTTAAGATCCACTTGATTATTGCATTTTACTTTGCAAATATCTTTATATTTTATTTAATTTATTTGGGGAATAATGGAAGGTTCATTAAATATCCCAAGATTAGGAATTCTGTGGTTTAGTCTAAGTATTTGTCAGAAATCATCATCCATTACTTAGGAATAAATTGCTGCTGAATACAATCAGGAATTATGAGTAGCTGAGACATCTTTTCAATTTTTTTTTTTTATGGCCAGTCACATTTTAATAATTTCATTGTTTTATAGATCACAAGTTACACGTCTGCTGAAAACAGAGGGGTTAAAATCTGGTAGATTTTAATTATTTTTCCCCCTTCTGCAGATTTTATTAAAAATTATTAATGCAAATATAGATTTCTTAGGGTCAGAAAATTTCATCTCACTCCTCACTAAAATTTCTTTTTGATAGGAATTTGAACTGTACTGCTATAATCATTCTTCATTGCAGTTTTCCTGTTGCATTTTATGCATCAAGTGGTCTGTCATATGCATGATTAGTAATTTTAAGACCTACAGTCAATAAATCATGAGAACATATTATCTTTGCATCATATTTTACTGAGGTTAACAACATTCTGATGCATAGTAGAGGCTGTCACTAGCATTTTATGAAGATAAATCATTGACCTACACAGCTCATAAGCAGAATTGTAATAAATCATTCAGTACACTATTGCTAAAGGCCTTGTGACTTTGTCAGTTAAACATGGCTGAGCACAACTTTTTCATTGCAACAGGAATACATGGCTGCTACTGACAAGTATACACATACTGGTTGCCTGGAGATCTGTGAGGGACTGTTGGGACCAAGTCATATCAGAGAGTGTATTCTCATTCAGAGCCTCAAAAAGTTCATTTAGCTATTGGGGAATCTGCTGACAAACAACTCCTTTCCATAGGCAAAACAAAACAACAAAACAATACAAATACAAACAAGCAAGCAAACAAAACCAGCAAAAAGAACAAAAACCTATTTCTTTTCAAGTCTGAGTCCTTATATAGAACATACACACCTCACAGAATAATTACTACAGCTATTAACTTTACTGTCATTCTTGAAATGCCAGCTTAGCAAGAAATGCATCTTTGTGAATTATGTAACTTCTGAAGTTTTAGAATTGTCATTTATTGTTGTAGTGACAAATTAGGGAAAAAATGGCAAAAACCATCATGGGATCATGCAATATGATCTAAAATGAGCTTACTTTTTAATATAACTACCATATAAAAGTTGCTACAAAATTTGTTAAGCAAAAAAAAAAAAAAAAAAGAAAAAAAAAGAAATCTGAAAATGAAATTAATCCTGTTGAGGACTTACTGTGTTTTTAAACATTCTCTAAAATGTCCTTTTAAAATAGACAATGATAGCATTGATACTGATAAAATCGACGATGATAAACACATTTATCTTTTGAACTGCTGAAAACCTGAACATGATTTTCTTGCTTAAATTGATGTTTTTAGAAGATATGTTACATACTCACAAACATACCTGTTTATCTTTATGCAAATTTATCTGCCTGTTCCACTTTGTCACTGGCACAGAGCAACTTCAACAATGAAGTGTGATATAAAACAATAACAGCTTTGCAATTCTTCTATAAAATTCACAGTAAATAAATAAATCCTAAGTAAATAAACATATTTACCACAGTAAATCCATTGTTTCAGGCATGACTTGCCCTCACATCACAGAGTCCATCTGGAAATGGATTTTTAAACAAAATTTCACTGAAAATTTGGTGGATTAACTAATGCCATTTTTCTTGTTGTGTTATTAAAACATAATCAAGCCACACCTGAGATTCCAAAGCATGTTAAATGGAAATCAGATTTCATTATGAATTGTTCCTTGTCCCTTACTGGCAGGAATACTGCTTGAAGTCATAAACTTCAGGTGACACTTTTACTAAAAGGATTTATTTACCCATTGCTTTTTAAGTCATTCAATGCAGAATAATTAGTCAGCTGTTTATAAAACAACTTTCCCTACCACTTCGCTTAGAATTGGGTTAAACACAGAAAATACAGCTTGATAAACTTTCTTTTTATTTGCCATCTTCTTTTTAAACTTCAATGACCTATCAAACTGGTAATTACATGTTGATTTATTACGGAAGGCTGGTAATTATTCTTACTCATTCACTCAGGACTGATGATTTTCTTAACAGTATAGAAAATCAGGATGCATACAAAGTCCTTAGTGTTTTCTTTCTTTTTTTTTTTTTTTTTAAGACATGGCAATTGGAAAGCCATTTCAGCTTTATATACTAATGTTAAGCTTACAGTTTGGACCAGGCTCAGTCACTCTTCATGTAGTTTAGGACTTTGTAATATTACATATGTTCTTACTGTTACTATGCCATAGGAATCTCCACAGTTCATTCAAATAAAAAGCACTTCTAAGCCAAAAAGAGCAACTTTCTTTGGGTTTCCATAGAAATGGCATGCTTTGGGGGAATTTACTCCTGCTGAATGAATGAGGTTTGTTCAGGTCTAACACTGAGGAAGTGCAATGAAACTTGCATTTTGAAGGAAAATCTGGAAGTTGACTCAAAAGAGATACAAAGTGAAAATAATTTAATCTGGCTAACAGTTTGAATTCTGATGCTTTTTTTTTTTTCTTTTCTGACTGCAGCTATATAGAATGAACACATTCACTGTTAGCCTTGCTGACTGCAAATGAAACAACCTGAGCCATTAAACTTCTAAGTCAAAGAAACCTGCAGTTCCTTAATGTGAATATGGGAGAGAGTCTCCTGACAGCAAAATTGCAGGTCTGGATTCAAGTTCAAATCCTTCCTCCCTTGTGAGTTTTCAAATCTAAAATGAAAGAATAGGTTTTTTTCAGAATAAAAAATGAGAACCCATGTTAAGAGCATGAGTGATGTTTGTTTTATTAACAATGTTTATTAACAGTGTTACAGTTCTTGGCCCCTGTAATACCAATTTTTAACAGGTGTGCTATCACAAAGCAATGTTGGGAGAATTCTGGATTTTATTTCTCAGATCTGGAATAGTTTTTCACTTGCATATGTGGCATTTAAGGGTGAGAATTCCAGCATAGAATGGGTATCTTGGAGTACCAGGAGTGGAGGTTTAGTCATCTTATAAGTCCACAGCATGTTCCAATGTTAAATGTCATCAGAAATATGTTGATAGACTAGGCTTTACTCTAGCCAAAACCAAATCTCCAATGAGACATGTCCCTACCTGTAAACAAAGTGTGACATACAATTACAGTGGCATTCCTTAAGAAATTCCCAGCTGTCTTATGCCCATGAGCTAGCTTTCAGGCCACTGGTATTTGTTTTATGTAATGGCTCTTCCTATCATGGATCCAAAGGAATTATACAGGGGGAATTTGCAGACACTAGGGCAAATTTCATCAAGATGCTTTGGGCTGAAGAATGAGAGTATTCAAAGGGCGCAACTACATGAGACTAAACATAAAGCATATTAAAATGAGTAATTACAAGTAACATATACATATTATGCTCTGCAGGTGTAGCTCTCATAGTAGCTTGTTTAAATATGAACATTTACATTTTAAGTGGGAGGAAAAAATAGCAAGTCTTTATCACAGACCATCTTAAAATGAGAATTTGCAGCTTGTAAGGAAACATTATCTTGGGATTTAAACCAGGACCTAAGGACAGAAGCAGTAATATGTTTCTGATAAATGTTTTAATAAACAAGCACCGATTACAACTACAGCTCCTCCCGCCATTTTGCTACAAAATAATGATTACACTTAGTATCTGTAACAATCGAAAGCAATCAACTCACTCTGCTTCTTTTTGGTCATATAGCAGGGTTTAAAAATTGTCTTCATTAAAGCACAGATTTTTTTATTATTATTATATTTTTAGGAACTGAACTGTAGAATGCAAGGATACACAGGTACACATCCACTTGCAGAAGTACCTCGGTTATAGCCCATGGTGCAACACTATCCTATTCCCTACCAAGTACATTAAGTAGGTTACAGAGAAACCTCAATTTAGCAAGTTTAGTGCTGAAATTGGCCAGAGCATCTCATTTCTTTATAAGACTGTGCCTCCTTCTCTCTAAGCTGTTTTTGTAGTGAGTGGTTGCAGAAAGGTGTATATCCAGTTTAAGGAAGAACTGAATAAATGATCTTGCTATGCAGAGGAAAAGACCTTCTTTGATCCTCTGTTCTTTTAAGAATCAAGTCAAAGAGAATTCTGCCTGCCAAAAAATAAAAATAAGAAATCTGTTTTACAGGCACTCTAGCTGCAGAGCATTTATAGAAACTAAGCAAGTTCACGTTGCTTCAACAAACATTATCCAGCTCTGCATACACTAGCTCTCAGATCTGTGCTCTCAATTTTACTCTGTCTTCATCTATTTCACTTCTCTTTTGTTCATATATGCTGTCAAGTTATGACAGAAATTATCATTTTTAAATTACTGGCAGTTTGCTTTTTCTCCTCTGCTGTGATCAAGGAAAAGGGATTCCTGAAGAATTTCAGTCACTACATTCTTTACATTTTCAAAGTTACCTCCTTCTTTTATCAAAAATTTTCACAGCACAAAGCATAAATATAAATTAGCTCCAGGGAGAGTTACAGTGTTTTAATCTGGTTAGGATAATTTAGGAAATTTTAAATGCAGAACATAATTAGTATTCCTTATTCAAAGTAACTAACAACTGACAAATATGACCTGGCTGCTGGACAGACTTACCTGTCTCCTAATATTAGCAGACTGTTGTTCTGATCAGTGAATGAAATTCCCTCTATTTAAGTTGTGGAGGAGCCACAATTATCATGAAGTTTCTTCTTCTCACTTGGCTAGACTTGGATGTATTAGCCTTACAGCATGTTACAAAATCATCTGCCATTTCAGTAACAACTCTTGGTAAATTCTAAAGAATTTTTTCAATGAAACAGACAACATAAAAGAGAATGCAGAGAAGGAGCATATGGGTGTACAAGAGCTATCATTAAACTAAAATGAATAGAAAAGCAAAGCTCTCATACCAAATCATCGTCATGTACTTCTTCCCTCACCTCCAATTCACACCCCTCCCCGTCTAGGCATAAGTTAAGACCAATATTTTCTTTCTCCCACTAAAACATTTGACTCGCGTGAAAAATTCCTACACATTCCTACATCAAAAAACAATCAAATCCCAAACTCTCCTCCAGCGAGATCAGGATGAAAAAACGCAATTTCCAGCATTGTCACTGAGATATAAGTAAAAAAGGACAGATGCGACTGTCTTATTGGATCCTTTAAAACACAACCATGATGCATCACATACAATTCGGCCACTTTCACAGTCTACTGATAAGCTTAATTCCAAAACTAAGGCAATATCTTTGACAGTTCTGGTGCACAGATGTTTGAACATCAGGTGTTACATAAATTAAATTGTTCTTACTAAAACAAAAGCAGAATTGTTTATTTCATCTGTACACAAAAAACAGGGAAATAAAGTGAACCTTATGAAAAATACTGTTAAGTTTCAAACACACCATTTCAAACTGAAATCAAAGAAACAAGTAGAATGAGAGCTGCTTCTTTAAAATTCCTGTCTGAGAGTTGTATGAAGAATTTTTTTTCCTTGTACACCCAAAATATCATATACAAAGCCTATTCTTCACAGTAATGAATTTACCTTTGCTTTTCAATATTAATATAGGACCCACCTACTCTAAAAAAAAGTATTTTTTTTCTTTTTTTCCCCCACTTCTTGTTGCACCTACATATAGCAATGATAAATGGTGTCTCAAAGGTTTTCTAAAACAAACAGACAAGACAAATGAGTAAGAATGAAACTGTTATCCCTATCTTATAAATAAGAACTACAGCACAAGATTAAATGATTTGCTCAGTTACCCAGAAGACTAGGAACCAAAACAAAGTCCAGCTAATGCCTTCATTACAAGACTATTTACTTTGCCAATTCTTTTATTTTCCTTCTTTAATGCTCTTATAGAAGAAATCTGTTTATTTTAATACTTAAATGATTTTTTAAAGTTTATTAAGCAAATTAATTACTACTAAGTTACTTTTAGCTTCTTATCTATATTTCTAACTACAAGGAGTAAAATGTCAACAGTAGAAAGGATTCTTCTGTCTTTTTGCAATTAAATGTCTATTTTAAGTATATATGGAACAGAGGTTGTTAGCAGGCAGAAGAAAGGTGAGAGTTTTATGTGGCTGTGTTTATATGAATAAAGGTGAAGGAAATTCATGAGCCTAAAATATATATGTATAGCAATCAAAGAGTTATTGACATTTTATAACAATAGAAAGTTTTAAATGATCATTTAGATCATTTTGGTAACCCCGGTAGAAGTTCTTCAGGCAATTAAAAAATAATAATAATAATAAAACCAAACAGACACAGCACTGAACAGAGTAAAGGAGTTAAGGACATCTTGCTCTGACCAGAATTTCTCTAGTAATATCTGTGATATAAGGAAACCCTACTTTTCCAGTCTCTCAGATATGTGCTACAACACAGCCCACCACTGTTCCTTGCATCTTCAGACTTCATGAACTATTAATTGGCATTACTGTAACTGAGTTTCTTTTGCAATTCTATTTCAGGCACTCAACAATTTGCAGGCTTTTACTGTGTCTTTGAAACTCAGGCCCATACTGCCCACACAATCCATAGTGATTGTGCCTGCTTCTACACCCTGAATAAGGTTCACTATACACTTTGTGGCTGGCTACCTCTTCTGCAATGCAATATAAAAGCAGTGGGGACTTCAAATTATAAAGGCTTTGTAGCTGATAATATACATGGATTTTTGCAAGACTTACAACTAGGAATTGAAATAAAAGACTTGTTTCTTTTGCAGCTGTCTTCAATCAGTGGCCATGAAAAAGGCCCAGTATGGTTACATAGGTGTGGTCTTGGTGAATATAAAGAAAGCATAATAAGAAAAGTCACTGCATCAGCAAAAAAAACAAAGGATAGATTCAAACTGAAATGTGGAAGTAGAGAAAGTCCTTTCTTTTCTTATTTTTAGCTCTCTTACTGCTCTGGATATGTTTCAGTTTTGGCATTAGGTTTTGTATGAGAAAATATTCTGTATTGCTGTCAGCAGTTCTAATTGTAGGCACTTTTTTTTGGGGGGGGGGGGACTTTTTTTATACTCCATAATCAAATATTTTTGAAAGTTATATGTTACAGTATACCACAGAATCACAGAATGGTTGAGGTTGGAAGGGACCTCTGGAGACCATCTGGTCCACTCCCCTGCTCAAGCAGGACCACCTACAGCAGGTTGCCCAGGACTATGTCCAGATGGTTTTTGAATATCTCGAACAAGGGAGACTCCAAAACCTCCCAGGGCAACCTGTGCCAGTACTCAGTCACTCTCACAGGAAAACAGTGTTTCCTGATATTCGGAGGGAAACTCCTATTGTTCATTTTGTGCCCATTGCCTCTTGTCCTGTTACTGGGCAGCACCGAAAGGAACCTGGCTCTGTCCTTTTTGCACCCTCCCTTTGGGTATTTATACACATTGATAGATCGCCCTTGAGCCTTCTCCAGGCTGAACAGTCCCTGCTCTCTCAGCCTTTCCTCATAGGAAAGATGCTACAATCCCTTAATCATCTTTGTGGCCCCTCTTTGGATTCTCTCCAGTACGTCCATCTCTCTCTTTTACTGGGGAGTCCAGTAGTGGTAACAGCACTCCTGGTATGTTCTCAACAGTGCTGAGCAGAGGGAAGTATCAATAGCACAAAATAATTTAAAAGAAAAAGAAATCAAGTAGTAGCCAAACTGGTGGTGGTGATGGAGTTGATGCTAGGACAAATGACTTCATATTTCCACCCGTTTTGGAAATCCCATTACCTGCTGATCACACTGGGATTGTGAATATGACTGCTAATCAGCACTAGAATTAGATAAAAAGCAGAAATTCATGTGGAGTGATTTTATGCTGCAATGTCACTACCCCTTCCAGACTGTTATTTAACTATTGAGCAATGTATTAGTGTTAAAACTTTAAAACATTAACATTTTAATAACATGAAAATCTTAAATATCTTTAAATCATTTAATAACATTAAAAATAGTGCTAAAGCATTCTAACATTAATGTGATCATTACAAAAAGAATGTTCCAGCAGAACAGCAAGGGTGAAAAAACAGCAAAACATTGAAAAAGAAAAGACATATGGCTTTTTGCCAGGAAGACTGTGTTTGCAAATTATATCAATGTTATTGAAGTAATAACATATTCCTACACAGAATTTGAAATATCCCAAACTGGTACTATTTGTGGCCTTTTAAAAGCAGATAGATGAATACATGTTAGCTCTGCGATTGACAAAACTTTGCCATTTGCTACCATTATGGCAAATAGAAGCAGTATGAAACTGAAGGCTAAAATATTTAACTAGAGAAGAACAAAGGAATATAAATGAAATCACAAAAAAGCTCAGCCATAGTTCAAGCATCTTTGAAAGGCATCACTATTTGTATATATGTATATATATATAGGCATATATGTATTCTGAATCAGCAAGTATACATAAAAGTGCCATTAGGAAAACAAGTAGTTGACTGTAGATAGGTAAAATCTAGCCTGCATATCTGGATTGCAGATTGGAAACCCATGTTAAGGCACTTAAAAGAGGGTAAAAAACAAAAAAACAAACATAACAAACAAACAAACAAAAACCAACAACAACAACAAAAAAAAAAGTCCAAACAGGAATTGAAGCACTCCCCTCTCATGGCTCTCATGGAGAAGAGTGGCATCATTTCTAGGTTATAAGGAGCAATGTAGTTCTTTGTCATATAATGAAAATATCATCCTTTTGTTACAAGACTGTATAGCACAAAATTTAAAGTTATTTATTTTACTTAATAATGGAGAGGATAAAAAATAATTCTTCTCTCTTGCATATTTCAAACCTGGACTTGACATTGAGTCTACTGCATACGAAGTATTTTCATAGAATTTCATAGATTTTCATTGAATTGTATATTTGGATTAGGCCTTCGGCTATTTTGGGTGAACTGGAGGCACCTTATTCTCATTGTTTTACTCTAGATCACCCAGGAAGCTATGAAGTGAAACTCCAGTATCTGAAGAGCATTTTTTCTCTCTGCCACGTTATATATCCCTGTATGTTAAAGTACCATATTACATGTATATTGTCTTCACAACCTTTGAAATCTGAGGCTTTCAAAGTACTTTACAAACATAAAGGAATTTATTCTCATACCAGTTTAGTGATAGACTTATTTTGCCCTTCTTAAACTGTGTATTTATATACAACTGAGCTTGCGGTTGGAGGTCAGGCATTCTATCTGAAGAGCTTCTAACTTCTCCAACTGAGGATCTGTTTACAGAATGTAAGATGAATCAGAATAGCTTAGCAGGAACTTTCCAGCCAAGATATTTATCCATCTTTGCCATAAGATTAGAACACAGCTGGGAAACTGATGGACAGGGGAGAAAAGTAGCTTTCCAAAATAAAACCAGAAATCTGAGAGAATTAAATGTATTATCTTCAGTTACTGATGGCTATCCTGACTATCAACACAGCCCATTTCTATTTCTGTATTCAGTGGACAGAATCATAAATTTTCCTGTGCAAAAAAATGTATTATGTTAATATTGTGCCTACGGTGGTTATATGACAATGACCATATTTCAAAAAGATGAGGAAAAAAAAAAGTATTATGAAAAATTAAAAGGAATACAAATCCCATGAATCTTTTGAACTTTTGCCCTTCTCTTGTAACAATCTCAAGTGAATCCAGAATAACTGCCTACTTCAGTTCTTAAGTGTACATCAACTATCAAGTAATTAACCTTAAAGAATATACTGAATACATTATTAGTTCCATTAACATTGTTATAGATAAACATAGTGCTCCAAAATTTCCCATCCCGTGACCTTGGAAATCTCCTTGAGGAAGCTGTAAAAGACCACTTGCAGGGGTCATTTAAAATAGAGTCTAACAAAGCTCAGAAAAATACACTTAAGGGAACAATGCTGCCATAAATAGGGAATTCAGCTAACTGCAAAATAACAGACCTTTTGCATCTCTAATTTTTATGGGTTTATAAAAGCACATAATTTAATATCTTTGTAAATCTGCTGTCCTGTATATTAATGTATCTTTTGCATTACATTTTTCTTCCTTTCAAAAAACTCAAACCCACAAGCTTTTGTCTCAAAACAACCAACTTAAAATAACATTTTGCAATAAGAGCAAAATGTTTTTTCGATAAAAAGGAATCGTTGAATCAGTCAACCTGTTTGAACATGACAGTAGCCAGGAAATAGGCCAATACCCATTGGCCTTAAGAGTGATCCACCTTCCAAAATTATCCAAGGAAGTTAGGAAAACCAGAAACAACTCCCTTTTTTGTGCAGTACCTTCCTTTGTGATTACCTCATTTTGCTAAGGCTTCACAATTAATATTTGCCCTTCCTTATATACCTTTCTATGGCTAATGCCATAAACTGGCAGATTAAAACCCTGGCAGCTCTAAACTAGTTACTTTACTAACTGCTACCTTATGCATTTTTCCTTTTATTTATTCATGCTGCAGGTTAGGTTTATCCTTAGGGGTTTTTTTCTTTCTCTTATTCTTTTAGAGATTATATACTGTCACCATAATCTTGAAGCATGTCTAAACTGTTCAAGTAGAACATGGGTAGAATTTATTTTTTTTAGACTTTGCTGGAGCTTGTCTTTGAACAAACTCAAGCTTTTCTGACTGTTCATTGTCCCTTGCATTGACTGGTGCAATGGGATCACAAACAACAGTCCAAGGTGGGTCTGAAATTTGCAGCCAATCCAAGACTGCTTTGTAGTTATAAATGCTAATTCTGGTGGCAACTTAACTGGTGGCAAAAGAAAGCTCAGGATGTACTCACTCCCCTGATATTTACCCAATTTCCTGATTCTGTTTTCATGATTATGTTGATCTTCATATTTCTTTCACTGTTCTTAGTACTGAAGATACCTGATACAAGATGAGTTAAGAAATATTGACAAAACCTGTAATTACCCTAGGGAATATTACATGAGTGTACCTCAAAGATGGTGCAGTAATTCCCGCAAATAGGTTCTGGTCCAATAAACACAAGGAGCGGTTTGGTTAACTAAAAGAGAATTTTAACTTGATTTTGGTTGCCCTTTCAGCATTGACAGATACTGCATACTGTAATTTGCAGACAGTTCTAATTCAGCTGTAAGTGTTCTGTAATCTAACAGGATTAGGCCCTCAAAACAAGACAAAACCACCAAGTTATCTTTTCAGATCCCTTTTGAATGTATGCTCATTAGTTTGATAACCCACATGTGATGACATGGAAATTTTTCTTTGAGTAATGCTTGAGAAAATTTCCATTTGTCCCACTGTCACAAAAATTCAGAGAGGATTGGTTCTGCTTTCCTGTCATAACAGCTTTTCTGCACCCATTTACAGGCTATCAGCTTCTTAACAGTCACTGTTGCTTGACAATATTGTTTCAGGCATCTACCCACTAGCAATTGCACCAGTGATTATAGATGGCTGTATTTGCATATAGACACTTACAGTCAGAAGCCAAATTAGATCCTTGATTATTCCTCTGTATATTCTAGGATATATTTTTGAAAATTTTAATTTTTTTTTTCTTCTAGCCCACTTGATTTAGGTGCCTTAGGTGTTAGATTACCTGGTGAAAGCATCCTTAATTTGCAAGACTGAATTTCACATTGTCATGTGATTTTCTAGAAAGTACCTGATCAGAAATTCTACTCTACATGAGGAGGGATTTCATATATGTATTTCTCTTTCACTGAGGATACTGCAAATAAGATGTAACTCAGAAGGACCCTTAAGTGCAAATCAGGTAGTATCAGAATCTTTGCCTTCAAAGAAAAGACAGTTATTTCATTTTGCCTGGATTTTATGAACATTCAATGGCTTTTCAAAATTTTGGTATTTTTAATATTTTAAAAGGATACACAAATTGTGTTTTGTGTTCATTCCAGTGTAGCAGAGGATATTTAAGTTTTTTCATATGTATAATGACATATAAATGCAGAAATGTCTATAGACACTGATGATTTATTAAGAGCAAATCCACGGAGTTCAATCATTATGAAACAACAGATATGGAATAATAATACAATGTCCCTTCTGTCTCTAAGCATCATGCAGCAATTAAATTCTTAAATTCTTTTATCAATACATAAATATTCTCAAACATTGAAAGTTTTTCTGACTTTTTATAAACACATTGCTTGTTCCTTTTACCTTTCCAAAGCGTTTCCTGAAATTAAGAAAATTCAACGCATGCTCTGAAATTTGTATTGCTGTAATCTTAATAGCAATTGTTATAGCATCTGCTATTAATACTGGCAAAATCTGTATTTCCCTACATTTGCTAAAAGTATTCCTTATGTAATTTCTGTAAGGAGTGATTGTCCTATAATGATTTCTTATTAGGCAATTATATGTGATTTGACACACTCAGATACTGAATGGAGAAGGTAAATAATTTTTTGTTGTTAAACTTGGTAAAAGAACATCAGCCTTCCAATCTCTGTATACTGCAAGAAAAAGAAAAGTCTCTGATCTCTTATATTGACTCTAGAAAATACTCAGAGTTTGGAAATGTTAGTCCACAACTACCTATTCCTCAGACATGACTCCTGATTTTAACTACGTCTGTATTTGTCTTAGCATATACCTCTCATTCTGGGGACTTCTCTCCCCCTAAAATTTTAGACTCCCTTTTCCTGTCTCATACCTACTTGTACTTTCTTAAGTAAAAGAGAAAAAAAAAAAAGTGATGCTTTTTTTCTTTCCTTTATCAATATCTGTAGAAGCCTTTAAGAAAACAGCTGTGAAATCATTGCTAATTTTAAGAAAAATCTTAAAGCTTCCATCAGGATCAAAGTTCTTAAATAATAGCACTTCCTATATAAGAAGAAAGTAAACTGCAATAAATGCCTTGTAAATTTGATTCTTTTTTTAAACAAGAAAATATAAAGACCAACATTCAGTGATCTTTTGTTGGGTCTGAAACCCAACTACTGCTCCTATTAAGAATGGATTAGATCTTTTGAAAAGTTACATTGTCCTTAGACTGAAGGAATGACGTTGATTGAATGTAATTCTTCAGGCAGAGGTTTATAGTGGCTGCAGACCTGTCTGCAAGAGATTCAAAAGCATAAACTTGCCTAATGAAAACATCTGCTCTCACTCATGAATTAATCTCTGTAATATAACTTTCTAAAATCTTGCTTGTGAATTTTGGTGCAAACCAAACAGAAACAGCCAGACTATGTGACTAGTCTTCTCGTTCAGCTGTTCTATTTCCTTTCTATTTAAAATTTCTAGTGTGAAAAAAAAAAAAAAAAGATAATCACAAGGAATAATATGTTCTACATAGGAACATATTATGGCATAGGAAATCTTGCACACATTGAATTGTTGTCATCCAGAATTATTTGCTACCATCTACTGAGTTGCAGCCAAAATAGTGAGCACTCAGGTTGTAGCCCATCTGTTTATTTCTTAGATACCTCAAAGCTAGATACATACCTTACTTGTAACAATTTAAGATGACTTTGTATCTAAATATATTCACAGAAGTTTCAACATTTGTATGTGAAACTTCACAATTCCATCTCAGATTTTCTTAGTGCAATAGGGTGGGGGGTGGGGGGTGGGGTTTTGAGGGCAGTGTGTGTGTGTGTATGTTCCTACCACTTCACTGCCAATTAAATCTGTACTTCTAATATCGTCTCTGATTAACTAACACAGATCCACTGCAAAATAATGGTGGTGTTCATATGCATATTTATCTGCAAGGGATCAGATATAACTAATGTAATTTTTGTTGAAATGTTTTTAGGAACACGAATTTGCTGGTGAAACAAACAGTAATGACAAGGAAATATCCCAACTAAGCAGATACGCAATAAAGACTGAAAAAAAAATTCTTTTGACTTGGATATTGAGAATCTTAAGTAAAAAAGTTGTTAAAACTATTGTTTAACCCCATCATGACTTTAAAAAATGTATAGTTCCTAATCAGAGTAGCAATACTTTTTTTTTTTTTTTTTTTGATCCATGAGGTTCTATATGGTTTAAACAACTATTATCTTAGAAATAGCTTCTTTCTTTGTGTTATACTGCAGCAACATTTGTATATATTGACCTGGCTGGCAGCAGTAGGCTATTATATGTCAGGTTTTCCCAGACATGTCCTGTTATTCCAGAAGAAATGTTTACTGAACACCATTTGAGGCTTCTGTGTATTTACCAAGGATATCTGGTTGCCTGGCAGCCCAGCTGAAGTGTGAGTTCTCAAGCTACTGCAATATTTGCAAGTATTTTTATATCATGTAGACAATGATATCAGAAACAATAGATTTGCACCAGCTGAAATTGGTCATGTAACATTTTAAACATCAGAGGGAGAGATTTTATCCCATAAAACATTTTGCTTATTTTTTATTTAAACATAACACTAAAGAACTGGGCAGTAAAATACAAGTTTGATGTTGATATAGTCAATTCCTATGATCCATTTCTATTTCTTGACTGCAGTTATCTATATATTACTATAAGTAAAGGGCTTTTAAAAGCATTCACTGAAATTTTGAAAACAAAGAAAAAATACCTTTTAGTAAAACCAATAAGTGGTTCAGAATTCACCTCTTCAGTACAACGTATCTATGAAGCAGTTTATTAAAGACAGAAGATTCTTGCTGATATCACTAAGTTTATCTACTAAATTAAACACCAGGAGATAAATATCAATTTTGTTCAAAGGCGATTTTATTCGTTTGCTACATGAACAAATAAATCAATGAAATAATTTATCTAAACCTTATCAGTGTTTGAAAATTCCTTTCTGCTCCTGTTCAAACCTTTTTTCAGGAGTCATGCATAAACATGAAAGCTCTGTAAATGTGTTGTGGAAGACAGTTATGGATTGCCTTGATCATTTGTGCAAAACGTTTGTTTAGGATTCAGAATAATGTTTTTGAACTACATGATGAAACAAATGTAAAAAAAAAAAAGTCAAATCTTTTATCTTAATGAGTCAAATCTTTTATCTTTTATCTTTTAATAGTTTATATCTTAATCTCTTTTTCAAATTGCATATTCAAATCCAGCCAAATGATACACCTTTAGATGAGATTGTGCATTGATATCGACTTGCTATGGACTTCCTAGGGAATAGCAATCTCTGAAAAAAGTAAGGAGGCTGCATATTTCAAAAAACTCAGTTACTCACCTTAAAGCAATGAAAAATGTCCCCAGCTAAAAGCCAAGTTTCCCAGGCTCTGTAACCCCAAGGTGCTAAGCGAAGAAGTCACTGCTGAATAATTTACAGACTTTTCAGTCACATACTAGCATTCATTGGCAAGTCCTGTGCTTTATTAGTGTGCACAGACATATATACACACAGACTAGAAGTATCTATTTGGTATTTATGACATTCCTTAGACCACAGCAACTTCATGGGTTTTATTTAGTCTACTCAGCTTTCACATGTAAAATCAGAGCTAAATGCAACTCAGTCCCCTTTGCTAACTGAAAATTTTCAGCAGTTATTAGTGTCTTACAGTAGTAAGACACGAGTATCATTAGGTCTCATACTGTTTAAATTTTCATTACCTTGGGGATTATTCATTAAACATAAATTTTACTATCCACAAATATCACTGGGTATTTCTTTACAGATTAGTCTTCCTTTGCATAATGCCACCTACACACTGAAAATTCAGTCATACTCATGAGGCATTGTTAGTGCAACACTTGTTTAATATTCTGCCTTGCTCAATAGGAGCAACGCATATGAAACAGGTAAAAGAAAAGTCTCTAGAACAGAGACTTGTTGTCCCATGTAAACATCATGCTTCTTATTATGTTAATTGTGTATCCAGTAGAAGTAGAGATGTATGCATAGTACACACATCACATTTACAAATTAAAGCTCTGGTAAAGAGCCAGCCCTGTGTTCCTTAGCCACACGTTATATGGCATCTTCTTTATGGATTCTGACCTACATTCTTTTTAGGCAATGAAGAACAGACACATAATTGTACTGTGTTTGGTCTTGGCTCCTGCCCAAGGTACTCCTAAGAAGTGGATGCCAATGATCACAACTTCAGCAATTCATGTTTAATAGCAGCCATACAACAGTCCTCTTGGAGAGTAACAATTGTTTTAAGAAGTTGTTCATGAACACAAAACATGTGTCCCCAAAAGATGTTGTTTGTTTTGTTTTGTTTTGTTTTGTTTTGTTTTGTTTTGTTTTCTCCTGGCTATGCTGTTAGTATAACAGGAGTATTATGACAGTTACGCAAATGATAAAATGCACCTTGACACCTCTAGGCTACCCCGTAAGAAACTGATAATATCCTGTAAGTGATTGATAGTAACACTTCGCAGCTATAAAAAGTGCTTTCTCCTGGGAGAAATCTATTCATTTTGCCTTACATCAATGGGTATGGAACTGGGTAAGCCATTGGTCACTGCTGTGAAAGAGAAACTTTCCTATAATGGTAAAACTGATGGCAACTGCTAAAAATTCCATAATACAATCAAATGAACCAATCTGTGCTTAGGCAAAAGATAATAGTTAAGATGTTTGTCATACTGGGCACACTCCTATTAACAAGAATAACAGTTATGCATGCTTTTTATCACAATCCTCTCTCTCAAGATAGAAGGAAAGTATTTAAATCTTCATAGACATACACAGAGTTTTAAAAAGCAAAAAGGCATAACAACCTCAATATGAATTTAGAAACTGTGTGTGCTTTCAACTCTACGGTTGAATCATGCTATAAATAATCCATGAAAAACAATGTTTCTTCAACAAAATAAAGCTTTAGAAGAGATAGAGATAAGGCATGTCCATAGAAGAAGCAAGGTGTGAAAAGCAAGATCTTAATGTATTTAACCTTAAAAAGCTGAGGAAAAGGAGTTTGAAAAGAATGAAGAGAAATAGATTTCTGAACCATAGTTAGCCTTTTAGATAATAGATAAACTTTTGTAGGCCAGCTCCAACTTTTGTAATAGAATTAGGAACTGAATGCAGAACACCAGTCTGTTTCAGAAAAAGTCAGCTAGGATAGCCCAAATCATCCTTATTGTTAGATAAAGCTACCATGGGTAACATATGCACATGGCCTTAGTTTAATGGAAATATACAGTAGCTTCACTATTAAAAAAATGCCTGAGAAAGGATCACAAACCACCCACAACTATCACTATTAGCACTGAAGACTGAAGAGTTGGGTAATGCTAGAGAGAGATCTGTTCAAATTTGAAACCAATTTCCCTTTGCAATACATATAAAGACATGATCTTCCTAAGTCTTAATAGAAAACATCTGTGAATGAAAACAGACAGCTCTGAAATTATTCCATAACATTGACAAGCAGCCAATAAGAAGGTTAATTTTGAGTTGTCAGTAAAGATGTAATCACACAGTGGATCAAAATCATGACAATATGTCTGTGCAGTGGAGACATGGGGAGAGGTTTAGGATAAGAAAAGGAAACAAGAAGACTGAATTCACAGTAAATACAAAAGAATTCCTGAACTGAAAAAATAATCAAAGTAAAACCGTAACACTGAAATAGCATGTAAGAAATCAAATCTTTCGGCTATAACATAGAACAGGCTACATAAAAGAAACAATTAAATTTCAGTATATTGCCTTTAAAATTTACATTGAATTGCTTTAAATCATATAACACTCAACTTAAAAATATAATGATCAATTGAAAAGGAAGTACATCTGCAAAATAAGAACAAGAAGACTGGAAAATGTATGCTGCTTATCAAATAGACTCTTTGCTCTCAGCACTAAGCCGCTATCAAAACCACCTTTAAGATAAAAGAAGCACTGATAAGACATTGTGTGCCTTGAAGGATAACCTCTAATTAAGGTACTGTTTTCTAAGGATGCTATAACCTTATTTTTGATTTATTACAAACACTAAGAGATAACTTACTCTTAGTCTAATATTGTTCTAGGTCAATTACATGTCCATGTACATCATCTTATTTCAGCCTTTCAAGATTTTAAAGCCCAGCTAAGGACAGGAAAAAGGTTTATCCTTTCAGAGAGAGGTTCTGCTCATGTTGATAGGTAATTGCACTGAAAAGATACTATCACTATCTAGTAGTTGGCTTCACTGAGTTTGGTGCCTGTGTCGTAGGCTAAGACATGCATTAATCAGAGACTCATACAACATATGTTTCAAATCCAGTATTCACTATAGTCTGCATGTAAGTCCCTAAACAGCCCCGCTTTAGCACCTGTTCTTGATAATCCACGTAATGCCATATTTTAATGTGCTGTGTAGGAACCACCCTGCCTTCCACTGCTGTCATGGACACACAGAAAGGCTCAGACAAAATCTTTTTAAGTGCAATTACATTTACTTTTATTTATTTATTTTAAAATCCAGTGTACCAGGGTACAGATTTAGTTCAGCACATCGCATGTCTCAGTATTGAGCATCAAGGCCTTGGTTATCAGCAGGCAGCATCTGCTGCTCCCTTAAGTAATTTGGGCCTGCTTTCTTCTAGAAAAAAATAATGTCTGGTACTTTCAGCAACATGATCTAGTGGAAGGTGTCCTTGCCTATGGCAGGGGGGTTGGAACTAGATGATCTTTAAAGGACCCTTCCAATTCAAACCATTCTGTGATTCTATAGACACTGGAAGCACACCAGTCGATAATTAAGATAAAACCAGGCACTTAAATAGACCAGCCACAGCATTTTGAAACTTTAGTAGCCAATTGCTAAAACACACTGATGATTTTTTTGATGCCATTAATTATGAACAAGGAGAAAAGCCCACGGAAAATAAACTGGACATTTAACCACGTGGATTTTGGGGAATATAACATCAAATTCCTGATGTGAACTTGGATGAATGACCTCTGAAAAAATACTAGGAGCTTGAGTGGATGGGAATATTACATATTAGATATACATATTAGATGTAGAGCTCAGTTTGCTGCCAGAGGCAGGTAAGTAAATTGTGAGTGCTTCTCATATTTCGTATCATTCAGCATGACTACATTGCTCCCTAGGACTGATAAGGGAAAATATATGGCAAAGGAAAAACAAGTGGCAGGAGATCCATCTCAACTAGAGCATGTATTAAAGTGTTCTGTAGAACAGCTAGCACATTTCTTTACTGTGAGGGTGACAGAGCACTGGAACAGGTTGTGGAGTGTCCTTCTTTGGAGATATTCAAAACCCGCCTGGATGTGATCCTGTGCAATGTGCTCTAGGTGACCCTGCTTGGCAGGGGGGTTGGACTAGTGATCTCCAGAGGTCCCTTCCAACCTCAACCATTCTGTGATTCTGTGATTATGTTTAGGCAATAATATAAAGAGAATAAGCTTGCATAGGTACAGCAATACATTAGATGACTTTCATTTTCATCCTTGTATTTGGGTCTGCTAAGATGCAGATGAATCTAGATTAAATAAGTAGGGCTATCAGAGAGCTAAATTTGGAAGGTTAATCTGTATATTTAGAGCTACAGTGATTTCCTATTATTTCTCCTAACTGGCTTTCTTTTTTAAGTATCCAGGTGCTTAATTGTTGTTCTAAAACTGAACTAAAAGGGGGCATACTATGCAAGACTCCAGAGACTGTGGGTTCTTCATCTCAGACAAATGGGCTGCATATGTACTACTGGGACTCTTCTTCTTCACCTACAGGAATCTGACACTATGAGATCATGCATCTTGCTAAAATTAAAACAAAAAACAAAAAAACTGTACTCACTATACCAGAGTGTATCCGTGGATTAAATCAAAATTCTCTTTATGGTAATATATCATTAAATGACACTGAATTTGTCCAGGGGATTTTATGCTCTAATACTACCTCAAGCTCCTTTTCATCATTTGAATTTAGTCTTTTAGTTACTCTAATAGGTTTAGATTAGCTAAGTTGAAATATTCAGCACAGACGCGCTATCATATTCATTTTGCTGATCCTTTGAGATTGGTGCAGTTAACATTTTTCAAATCTTGTTCCTGAAGAGCTTTATGTGATCATAATGTTACTATACATTAAATCCAGCTAAGAGTGACATAGTTTAACACTTCATAAATTCTCCCATTTGCCAGCCAACCACACTTAGCAAACTCAGCTGACAAGGTGATCTGTACATCATTGCTCTTGATGATTTATGCTGAAGGTTTGTAATTAAATTCCTTTCTTTTAGTAAGCTCCATGACCAGCATGCATAGCAACATACCACCAGCCCTCAAACTTTAGAGCTATACTGATTTTATTTTATCTATTGACACAGTAATTGGTTACATATAGCATGTGCTGACTGCCCAAGGAAGCAGAAGTAAACACTAAATTAGGCTTTACTGAGAAAGATATGAGACAGTATGGCTTAAAGTTCATAAATCCAATCTTGCTATGTTAACTTTGTGACACCTGAAACTCTAGGGAAAGTGGCAAAGCTATAGAAAAGATGGGCTGTACAGACACTTATGTATAGCAGAGGTCAAAGAGATACTGTTATTGTGAACTCTTGCAATATGAAATTTGCAAGGACTATTGATACCGCTTTCTTATTCATACACTTAAATTGCTTAAAATCTACCACTAGAGCAGAAAGAAGCCAACAAACAACAAATACTCCTCGTGTCCCTTGGACAAAAAATTTACATTCAAAATGCATCTCATCTGCTTGCTAACACAGGTTACTAGGATTTCATTGCCACAGGATACCTATCTCTGAACTGGCATCCTACAATAAAAAAGAATGTAGTCCACGATGCTGTCCTGATCTTCTGTCTCTGACAGCTTCACCTCATATGTTGCCTGTTCTACAACAATGACAAGAGTTTCAGTCCACTGAAAGGATGAAATAGGTGGCAAACAAAGGAGGATTCACATTTAAAGAAGATATGTATAGATGCTGGAATAAGACTATCAAAAATTCCATTACCAAAATAAAAAAAAAAAAAAAGGCCTCCATCTTCATTTTAATTTAAGGCAAAGCCCATTTCTTTAATACAGCTTTTTTGTAATAATCTTTCTGACCACACCAGTTTCTCATGCTCTACGTACTTATGCATTCATCATCTACATTCCAAGGATAAATTTAAGCTTATTGCTGTCAGCTGTTACTTATAAAGGTCTTGTCAGATCAATTTATGTAAATTAGCAGTTAGACTACTTTAATTATTTTTTAGAAAATATCTTCTAAGTGCTGCCTGTCCGGTAGTGTGGTTCCTCAAAATGCATTATGGACGTTTCTATAACAACATCCATCAAGACATAGTTCCCTAAGTCGTTATACAGTGGTCATTTTATTGAAAGGAGAATAATCCTTCATGACAGAAACCTCTTCATAACATAATCATGAACCTTGTCATTACATTTGACATAACATTTAGTATGTATTTTCTTATGCCAGTGATCTCCATGATTTTAAATAAACAGAAAAATGTAATACAAAGAAGATTAATATGCAGGTTAGTTTATAATAATATGCAACTTAATAATATGCAACTTAACTTTATAATAATATGCAACTACTCAATTTGATCATAGAATAGAATAGAATAGAACAGAACAGAACAGAACAGAACAGAATAGTTCAGTTGGAAGGGACTTTCAAGATCATCTAGTCCAACTGCCTGACTTCTTCAGAGTTAACCAAAAGGTAGAGCATATTAATGAGTGCATTGTCCAAATGCCTTAGGTACACTGGCAGGCATGGGGCATCAACCACCTCTCTAGGAAGCCTGTTCCACTGTTTGACCACCTTCACAGTAAAGAATTTTTTCCCAGTGTCTAGTTTGAACCTTCCCTGGCACAGCTTTGTGCTGTTCCTGAGCATCCTGTCATCAGTTACCAGGGAGAAGAGACCAGCACCTCCCTCTCCACTTCCCCTCCTCAGAAAGTTGTAGAGAGCAATGAGGTTGCCTCTCAGCCTTCTTTTCTACAGAGTAGACAACCCAAGTGTCCTCAGCCTCTCCTCATAGGACATGCCTTCCAGCCCTTTTACCAGCTTTGCTGCCCTCCTCCAGACACTTTCAAGAGTCTTAACATCCTTTTTATATTGCGGAGCCCAGAACTGCACACAATATTCAAGGTGAGGCCACACCAATGCTAATTATAGTGGGAGAATCACCTCTTTTGATCAGCTGGCCATGCTGCGTTTAATGCATCTTAAAATGTGGTTTGCCCTCTTGGCTGCCAGGGTACATTGCTGATTCGTGTTGAGCCTACTGTCAACCAGCACCCCCAGATCCCTTTCTGCAGAGCTGCTCTCCAGACACTCATTTTCCAGTCCGTACCTGTGTCCAGCATTACTCTATCCCAGGTGCAAAACCCAGGATTTTCGTTTTTGAACTTCATGCCACTGTTAATCACCCAGTGCTCCAGTCTATCTAGATCCCTCTGTGAGGCCTCTCGTTCCTCCAGAGTCAACAGCACTTCCCAGTTTAGTGTCATCATTAAACTTGCTGAGGATACATTGTACTCCTGCATCTGCATCATTGGAAGCATATACATGTCATATATAAAAAAAAACTGTAATTAAACTGATGTCAGTTTTTCAGTAATATTTTGGATTCAATATAAGAATTCACATAGGATTTTTAAAGGGCTAACAGAAGTAAAAAAGAATGCCTATTAAGTGTTATAGATAATTACAGATTTAAATTAGTTAGGCTGTACTTATTACAATCTTAGTGCTCCTTCTGAATATTACACTCCTTACTCATCAGCCATGTAATGTGCTCCCCACGTTCACCTATCTTTTATAACACCTTTGCAAGTGGAAACTTAATATAAAGCATAACCAATATCACTTTTCTGCTTTTTAAGCCCAAGGAAAAAGACTCAAAATTTATAGAAATTAAATTTGGGGGTAATTCTATTTAGAAGTAAGCAAGTGTCATTCATTTTCAATGTTGTGTGTAAATATTTTAGAATGGAATTTGACTCAGACATTAATGCTGCCTAGGCCAGCTTCTTCTTTGATACTTTATATCAGCACATGATTAACATTTGTCCCTCCTTTTAATTTCAAAACCTAAAAGTAGAGTTTCCTTATAGAAAACCTTTGGGAATACTAGCCACGGGATTTAATCCACTTTCGTTTTGAAGTTGTGGATTCCCCATCGCTGCAAGTGTTCAAGGCCAGGTTGGATGGGGCTTTGAGCAACATGGTCTAGTGGAAAGTGTCCCTGCCCATGGCAGGGGCATTGGAACTAGATGATCCTTATGGGTCCCTTCCAACCCAAACCATTCTATGATTCTGTGGTTCTTGACCTCATCAAATCCTCAAGGAAATGAAGCTGTGCCATTCACCTGTGCAATTTCAATGTTTTGCTAGGAGTTAGAAACTTCATGTTGTTAAGTAATACCTTCATAAAGATGTGAACATTATTCATATCAGAGCCTAATCCCATTACTTCATGTGATGGAGCCCTAGTCCCTGATTAAACTGCTTTTTTTTTACTACAATATACTGCTGAGAAAGAATTATGAGTAGTTCAGAAGGTCAAACCATGGATACAAAGACAGCAAAACAATCCAATAGTTAAAAGCCACAACAATGGGGGTTACAGAAGACACAAGCTGCTGAGGGGTGGGGCTACAGTGCAGACTTCTGACTGCTGGAAGTGCCTAGATCTTTCTCCTGGGGCAGTGACATGTGGCAAACCTGCCTGCAAAAGGTGTGCCCAGGTGGGGGACCTCCTGCACCAGGTGGCCGAGCTGCTGAAAGCAGTGAGAAGACTGCATAGTATCAGGGAGGCTGAGAAAGAGTTAGACGGCTGGATCCTAGCACAGACTGCAGGTGACCCACAGCCCATGACCAAACAGCCATCAACTCCCTCGCCGGCACTCAAAGAAGGGAGAGGAGCCAATAACACGGGAGAGTGGAAGCTGGCAATTACAAGGACTAGCAGGAGGAAGAGTCTTCCTCTGAAGCCTGAGGTGCCCTTACAGAGCTGCTTCAACCTTCTGCTGACTAAAAAAGAAAGACGTTGCGGGGGGGCTGCAGCTGAGGAAGGGAGCCCCCGCATAACAACCACACGATAACCTTGTCTCTAAATTGGAGAGACATGGATTTGATGGATGGACCACTTGGTGGATAAGGAACTGGCTGGATGGTCCTACTCAAAGAGTTGCAGTCAATGGCTCAATGTCCGAGTGGAGATCAGTGCTGAGTGGCGTTCCACAGTGGTCGCTATTGCGACCGGTGCTGTTTAACATCTTTGTCGGCAACGTGGACAGTGGGATTGAGTGCACCCTCTGCAAGTTTGATGATAACACCAAGCTGTGTGGCGCGGTCGACACGCTGGACGGAAGGGATGCCGTCCAGAGGGACCTGGACAGGCTTGAGAGGTGGGCCCGTGCAAACCTCATGAAGTTCAACAAGGCCATGTGCAGGGTCCTGCACCTGAGTCAGGGCAATCCCAAGCACAAATACAGTCTGGGTCGAGAATGGATTGAGAGCAGCCCTGAGGGGAAGGACCTGGGGGTGTTGGTTGATGAGAAGCTCAACATGAGCCGGCAATGTGTGCTTGCAGCCCTGAAAGCCAAGCGTATCCTGGGCTACATCAAAAGAAGCAT
Source organism: Anseranas semipalmata (assembly GCA_013399115.1). Classification (NCBI taxonomy): domain Eukaryota; kingdom Metazoa; phylum Chordata; class Aves; order Anseriformes; family Anseranatidae; genus Anseranas; species Anseranas semipalmata. Next base: position 27,333 of record VXAA01002428.1, read on the forward strand.
GACCAGCAGGTCGACAGAGGTGATTCTCCTCCTCAACTCTGCTCTCGTGAGACCACACTTGGAGTACTGTGTTCAGCTCTGGGGCCCCAATATAAGAAGGACATGGACCTATTAAAGCAAGTCCAGTGGAGGGCCACAAGGATGACAAAAGGGCTGGAACACCTCTCCTATGAAGAAAGGCTGAGGTTGTAAGGGTTGTTCAGCCTGGAGAAGAGTAGGCTCTGAGGAGATCTTATAGGGGCCTTCTAGTACCTAAAGGGGGCCTACAAGAAAGCTGGAGAGGGACTCATTATCAGGGAGTGCAGTGATAGGACAAGGGGTAATGGCTTTAAACTAAGAGAGAGTAGATTTAGATTAGATATAAGGAAGAAATTCTTTACTTAGAGTGTGGTGAGGCACTGGAACAGGTTGCCCAGAGAAGTTGTGGATGCTCCATCCTTGGAAGTGTTCAAGGCCAGGTTGGATGGGGCTTGGAGCAACCTGGTCTAGTAGGAGGTATTCCTGCCCATGGCAGGGGGGGGTAGAACTAGATGATCTTTAAGGTCCCTTCCAACCTAAAGCATTCTATGTTTCTATGATAATATGGTGGTGAATTGTCAAAAACCCCTCATATGTACTGAGTCTTAAATCTGATCTGCATCAATAAAAAGCCCTTCGGACTTTTTTTCATGTTTCATAGGGTTAGAATGTGACAGAATGTAACAAAGAGAGAGAAATGGCATGGGGTGGGAAGAGAGAAAGAGAGAACCAAGTGTTTCCTTCTAGTTTCAGACATAAGATCATCAAAACCCACAAAACGGTCTTAAGCACATTTTTCAGCTACAAAGAAAAGCCAGATATAAATCTGGTCTCCAATGGAGATCGGTCAAACGGAAATGAATTTTGGGCTGATTTATGTAAAAGAGCATGCTTTTGTCTTGATATTCTATTGAATGACAAACATACAAGATCATAAGTTTGTCACCTAAATCCCTGTTTGTTATCACAGAAGCATAGGGTAATTTAGGTTGGAGGTCATTTAGTGCAATCGTCTCATCCAAGCAAACACAATTTCAAACTCAAATCAAGTTGCTCAGGGCCCTCTCCAGTCAAGTTTTAAAAATCTCCAAGGATGGATATTCCACATCTTCCCTAAGCAACGTGCTCTGGGGATTAATCACTCTCACTGTGATTCCCCTCACCATGTCCCTCTATAGCAAATCAGAATTTTCCTTTGTTCCAACCAACTTGTAACTGCTATCTTTTGTCCTACTCATATCTTACAGGGAAAAATTAGTACCTCTGGTAAACTGGTCTCAACCGAGATTGCCTTTTAAATGAGATATTGTGGAAAAATGCTTTATTATGTTATTTAGTAACCACAGGGTTACTAAAAAACATTGTTTTGTTTTTCCTCCCCCTCTCTACTGTTTTGAAAGTACACTATTGAGTTAATATACAAGGGAATAAGCACAGTACCATTTGTATGAGCTTGTTTGTCCATGGGATTATTTCTTTTTTTTCCTGATAAATCCCTAAGAAGCCTTTCTTACCCAGTGTTGGCAGTCATTAGTATAGGAAATGAAAGAAGATGCTAGGTAATGTACATGGAAAAAAATAAATACATAAGTGGAATAAATATAAAACTGAGAAACACTGAGAACTGAGTCACTTTAAGTAAACTTTAGCATGAGATATATTTTGAATATGACAAAAGTGTTAGGGTATTGCTCTTTCATATGCGAAGTAGAAACAACAATGCTTAGAAGTGTCACTTTTTATTTCTGCCTATATCTATTTTTGCAAGTGTTGGTACAACTGTAGGTATTGTTAATACCAACTCTGAAAGATGCAGAAATTGTTTTCACTTTCCCTTAGAACAAGATATGAAATATTCACATTATTGTCAAAACTCTGCCCAACCGTAGACAGACCAGACAAAAATTTTTGGGAGGCATATCCTACTCACAGTTACTTCAACATGCATGGCAAAATACTCACAGCTATGCGTATATCACTTTCAGGATGTGATCCTGTAGGGTTTTTAAGAATGGCAGTAGAAAAGCTTTTTTTTCTTTTTCTTCCTTGTGGGCTTATTTTGCTTTTGCAGCTAATTTATTTAGTTAAGAACATGTAAAACAAATGCAAAAAAAGTCAGTAACCCCCTATATACATAACCCACGTGACTGTATTCCACAATGAAAACAGGTGATTGCTCATGGGTTTCTGTTATGGAAACAAAACAAGTCAATGAGACAGTTCACACAGACCAGCAAGGCCAGATAAATTTAGTCCTCATTTAGGTGAAGGGAGAAATACAAAATGAGTTCTGCTCCTTCCCTCTCATTCCGACTCCTCCACTTGAAAGAGCTTGTTATTCCACCTTCAGACCAATACTGTCATTCTACAATAGAAGTTTTTGCTTTACATTTTTTGTTTAAAAAGAATACCTGCAGGGTCCCATTTCTGACCATCAGACATTTTCCAAGCTTAGCATGATTTACATATAAGAATTAAAAAAAGAAAGAAGATTTCCCCTCCCTCTTAAGGGATTAGCTTAGCTTGGTGTGCTAGATATCAAACAAAATATAGAATCAACAAAACCTCAACGTTCAAACATAGTAACAACAAAATCTCAATGCTCAGTAAGGTTGATGGGTATCATAGAAATTTTTGAAGTCATACAACTTAGTTCTGTTGCGTCCCAAAATCTTGTTTGCTCTTGTCCTGGTTTTGGATGGGATAGAGTTAATTTTCTTCATAGTGATTATATCACACTCCCTCAAACCCATCACAGCAAGCGCCACACAATGGTGGAAGCTACCACTGGATGGCTGGAAACATATCCACTGCCCCATGTCATCGCCTGAAACACTATCCTGGGCCTTAAGAAGCAAGTCTTATGGTGACATGGCACCCCAGAAAGAACTGAGTCAGACATTGGGACTCATTTCTGAAACAACCTCATAAACACCTGGCCCAAAGAGCATGGCTTTGAGTGGGTATATCACATCCCCTGTGGTGCACCAGACTCTGGGAAAATTGAAGAATACAATAGACTGTTAAAGAATATACTGAAAGCAATGGGTGCTGGGACATTCAAACATTGGGATACACATTTAGCAAAAGCCACCTGGCTAGTCAAGACTAGGGGATCTACCAACTGAGCTGCCCATGCCCAATCAAAACTGTTACATACTGGAGAAGGAGATAAAATCTCTGTAGTGCTCATAAAAAACATACTAGGGAAGACAGTTTGGGTTGTTCCTGCCTCAGGCAAAGGCAAACACCATCCGTGAGATTGCTTTTGCTCAAGAACCAGGGTGCATTTGGTGGGTAATATGGAAGGATGGGGAAGTCCAATGTGTACTTGAAGGGGATTTAATTTTGGGTGAGAATAGCCAATGATTTGATTTGTATGGTGTTAATTGCTATATAATATTGTATGTCATCACTGCTATGGTTGCTATATGTCACATCAGAGGTATTACAATAAGAGTCAGCCAGATTAATGAAGAATGAATTTTGATGGAACCAAGCAAAGAGCAGCGGTGATAGAACCATACAAGTGCACCAGTGATGGAACCAGAGCTAGGCTCAGCATGCAACACTTCAACACCATACACCATCTCTCCTGACTGGAAGTACTGTTATGAAAGATGGAGCCCAAAGTCATGGACTAAATGAACTCAATGGACATTCTAGAGGGATGGCCCATAGACTAAGGGAATGATATCTGTGTATATATATCAAAAGGCAAGAGAGGTGGTGACTAATAGATGTATGGGATGTAAAAGTATGGGACCTGAGCATCTTGTAAATGGTATGGAATAAGGGGTGGATATTGTCCTGGTTTCAGCTGGCATAGAGTTAGTTTTCTTCATAGTGGCTGGTATGTGCCATGTTTTGGATTTAGGAGAAAAATAATGCTGATAACAAACTGATGTTTTAGTTGTTGCAGAGCAGTGCTTACACTAAGCCAAGGACACCTGCCAGCGAGGATGCTGGGGGTGTACAAGAGGCTGGGAGGGGACAGAACCAGGACAGCTGACCCAAACTGGCCAAAGGGATATTCCATACCATATGACATCATGTGGGACAATAAAAACTGGGAGGGGGGGACCACTGCTTGGGGACTAGCTAATCATCAGTTGGTGGGTGTTGAGCAATTGCATTGTTCATCATTTGTTTTATAAATATATATATACATATATACATACATATATAATTACTATTATCATCATCATTATTATTTTTCTTTCCATTTTCAATTTCCTATCCTATTAAACTCTCTTTATCTCAACCCATGAGTTATTACTTTTTTTACTTCTGATTCTCTCCCCCATCCCACTCGGGGTGGGGGGGAGTGAGCGAACGGCTGTGCAGTACTTAGCTGCCTGCTGGGTCAAACCACAACAGTTCTGCAACCTGGAGAGTTAATGACTGAAAAAAATATCTTTATGAATATTAAGAGAGTCTCTCAAATCGTATCAGAATAGCTTAACTGATAACAGAAACCATCTACACAGACAGACATTATGTACTGGCTTTCTTTAACTAAATTAATTGCAAAATTAGTTTTAAAAAAGACCAGTTTTTGGAAGGGAAGTTACGAGGGCAGGAGGGGAAACAAGCGCAATCAGGACTTTTATATCACATTTCCAGCACTGAATGGTGAAATTAAGCAAAACTGTAAACTCAGGTATGCATGCACATATATATTATACAGGAACTCTAGGAGTAAGAACCTAGCTAGATATTATGAAATCAATGAAAAAACTCCCAGAAGCATCAGTAAAGCTAGGAAATTAAAAATGCTAGTAGGAGGGAAAAAAATAAATCAATTTTTGGAAAAAAAGCTTCATTTTAGTATATTGGTAAATATATAGACACAAAAAGAGAGGAAAAGGACTGCCTGAGTAAAAAATAATGTATATTTCTTCAGGAAATAGGCACAATTTGTTTCAGTATGTTTATGATTCTCTTAATCTAATTATTTTTTGTCAAGTGAGGATGTTTTCTCTATTGAAGTAAGCAAAAAAATTCTCCCTTCTCCAAATCTTTGGTAATAAAAGGTGTCAATAATATTTTAAGATATCCTGAAAGAACGAAAATTGTGATTAGTGGGGCTGGGAAGGAGAAGCAGTTAAACAGGAAACATTTATTATTTCAGCCACATGCATATCACAGAATCACAGAATCACAGAATCATTTAGGTTGGAAAAGACCTCTAAGATCACCTAGTCCAACTTATGACCTAACACTAACAAGTCCTCCACTAAACCATGTCACTAAGCTCTACATCTACACGTCTTTTGAATACCTCCAGGGATGGTGACTCAACCACTTCCTTGGGTAGCCTATTCCAATGCCTAACAACCCTTTCAGTAAAGAAGTTTTTCCTGATATCCAACCTAAACCTCCCCTGGCGCAACTTAAGCCCATTCCCCCTCGTCCTATCACCTGGCACATGGGAGAATAGGGAGAATATAGAAATATCCAATGAAATGTGGAATCTAAATATTATTATATCATTGGGACAGAGTGAAGCAGCATACAAAAAGCATCCCTTCTTAATCTCATGCTTCCATTATTGTTGGAGCCCATCTCCAAGGACACAACAGCAGAACTTCCATGGCCCATGATTTCTTTGTTCACTGGAATGATGAAAATTAAGCTTCCTGTAAGTCTGTTTTAAACTGTGTTGTTAGAGTGCAAACTCAGTAACTCCTTCTTAGACAAATCGGTAAACCATGTCAGAATCATGACCAACTAAATCCTGACAAGAAAACTGAACCATGAAAGTACTTCTTAAACTCTTTAGATTTTTTTTTTTCTCAGTTTAAATGAATGGTTAGCTTAAACATCAAGCCTCACTTGACTGGCTTTTTTTAACTGAAATTTGATTATCTGGAAATGCCACTAAAAGACGAATAGTGATGTTTAATTGAAGATGATACCTCTGAAGCCTGCGAAACTAAAGCTAAAAGTCAATTATATCCCACATCTAACAGTGCAGATGGTGCCAAGCAGAGTAAAAGAAATTCCAATGCTGTGAGGTAATGACCAAATGTAATACTGAGTGAATTGTGAACTGAATTGTAACACCAAATTGAAGACTGTGTAAGATAAACCATTCTTCTTCACACAGTTATCTTTTCCTGCATTTTACTTGGATTGCCTTATTTTCCTTTATTATGAATATCCTACAATGATTTTGAGTCATAAATTAGTATGTTTATATGTTTAAGTGATAACACAAATGCATCCTTATTTCTAGTATTTCCTCAAATAACTTGACACAGTCTTGGATTGTAAAGGCGTGTTTGCACAAAACTACTCTCAAAAAAGTAAACTAAGAATTTTGAGACATGCTAAGTAAAGTGAACAGAACAGAACAGACATGAAAATGGTTAACCAGAAATGGTCAACCAGAAAATGGTTAATAGACAGAAAATGCTTAACCCTCAATAAATGAGGATTCTGAAAGACTGAAGCTGTTCAGGGCTTGGTATTTTTGTAAAAAAGACTGTATTTATCACTTGATATGAACAGTAATTATATGCATCTGATGATTAATCCATGTTACCTCTACTTCTTATCATAGTTTACTTCTTGATTCCTTATTTTGACACTGATGCAAATCAGATGCTGAAGTTCATCTTTTATATTTTAATATTTTTCTACAAGCAAAAAGCATTAAGGGTTAAAGCATTGGTGAACACATAAAAGCCATATGCCACAGATTCATATATATCTCTTTTGAGGGAACTTTGGAAACAGTTTTCTGTACTCCTTTATGATCTTCAAAAGTAGAAGATTAGATATCTGTAATTTAGTTAGAACTTCTAATGCAAAACATGAGTGTGTACCATTTTTATATATGCTGTCCCAGGATTAAAAATGAGGCATGAAGTCTGATACATTCTTTGGTCATAGTGGAACTTGGAAGCTCCATGCAATGACTTTTTAGTCAGTGGAGCAGTGAACTGACTGATTGCAGCAGTTGTTTCCTCTGTTTATTTGGAGATGCACTCTGGTGCACATCACCATGCATACATGAGCCTAGCATTTCAAAAAGCAATTGCTTAAAAATTGAAAAAACAATTTTTCCACTCTCAGCACTGAAACTTCCTTCTTGTCAAAACAAAGAAATGAACAAAACCAGTCTCAGCTCCTGTCATTGAACTAAAGCAAAAATCCTTCTGGGGACTGACCATGCTGAAAAAACTTAGCAGTGAGCTCTGATGCTACTTTCTTACAGACACGTGAAATCAGGTACCATCAATCACAGAAGTCTGTTTTGTTACGGAAGAATCTGTGCTCTAGGACAAGTTTGCATATAATCCCTGCTGATGGCAACACAATTTATGTGCTCATATTGAGAAAAGAGACACCATTCTCCCTGCACCTGCCTTAGCAAATGCATACTGGCTGCTTCTACAACTATTAGCACTGTTTTCTTAAAGACATTCAATCATTTAAATATTTCATCAATGGTGGAAACAGAAGAATATTATTCACAGGGAGAAGAAATAAAACAATTGACAAAGCACCAAATTCATTATTTACTTGGTGGCTTTAATTTAATTCTGCTGCATTACAGGTAAATTCACCACGGCACAAGACACAGAGCTTTTTGGTCTCAGCGGTGACAAATACACTCCATATAATTCATCTTAAAACAAGCAAACAAACGATAACAACAACAACTTCCCCCCCCCCCCAAAAAAAAAAAAAAAAGTCAGAAACATAGAGTTATAGAGCATGCTTTTCCAGCCAGAAGTTGGTAAAAGAAGTATCAGGATCAAAGCACAATATCAGACCACAGTGTTCTGCATTGTCAGTATGAGAGAAAATGTTTTCCATTGTATCTGTATTTCTATAGAGAACATATACCTCAGGTGTGCATCGAAGTTCTGGTCTACAGAAATAATCCCCAAAGCTGAGAATCTATAGAGACATCACGTATATCTTGCTCACATCATCAACTCTGATCCTTAGTGAATTCCATTCCCAAAAACTACTGTTTATCATGAGGAAACCTGCAGAAGCCATCTCACTCCATTAGTAATGTAATCTGCATTTTAATCAGGTGCAACCACTAAGCAGTTCTGCAGTACTGGAGGAGGATTTTTTACCTTCGATTACTGCTATCAACAGCAGAGATCTCAATATGTCTATTTGGCTCATTCCCCTTCTGGCAGTCTTATTGGTCCTCTCACATAAATGTTTCATCACTATGGTCACCTTAGAATAGCATTATATAAATTCCATTCCAATAGGCTACCAAACAAATTTTAGCTTCAGGTATTGGAACCTTTAAGTGGGATTAACTGCAAAAGACATGCACACGTGCTCTATGATCTCCATAGGCTTTTGTTTGCTTCTGAGCTTAAAGTTCTGCTCTTAACTAATAAAACTGCTAATGGGTGGCTAATTTATTACAATTTATTATAATCCTTCCATTTGCAGTCATTCCAGATGACAGGGCACAACTATAGATATACAAAGGGTTAATCTTCGAGAAACTGATTATAGGTCCTCATTTGTGCAACACACTCTCCCGAGATCAGATCAGATACCACCTGAAATGGCAATTTCAGAAATACACCTGCATGCAGAAACCTACCACGTATAATATACATATATAAAAAGCTAAAAGAAACCACTAGAAGCATTGAAGCATTGAGAAGCACGATGAAGAAAAAGTTCTTTTATCCTTACAGTTTTCTTCTACATTGAACTTGCACACTTGTTAGTTGCAGCCTTCAGGCTTTTGCATTTTAGGAAACTGACAGAAGCCATGCCTGAATCAAAAAGTCTGAGGAACTGTCTTTCATGTGAGCATGTATACATCCAACATATTAATACTTCTTTTACATAGGTGCCTCAAAGTAGTGGTCTTGTCCAGTATTGCCTAGTAGCTGCAAGGAAAACCAAAGCCTAGAGAAAAGTAAAGATCACCATTTTCACACATGTATATCAAATCCTATTCAGGGGAATTTTCCAGAGACACCACTAAGAAAGAAGAATTTTAAGGTGCTTTTTCATTTCCAGAACCTTAGTTACTTTGTTTGCAACAATACATAGTCTATTTATTGCTAATAACCTAAGAGATGAATTGTGTATTTTCTGCTTCTTTAATAATTGCTGCATAACATCTTTAAGTTTAACTTAAGATGTATAAAACTGAACTGCATGCTAACTTTCTATGTGGGTAACCTGACAAACAGGAGATACGCTAAAATGTCTACCATATCAACAGAGCAAATTACTGGAGTCTTAAGATCACAATCTGTATTTGCCAAAGTTCCCTAAATCCCTACTTTATATTCCACAGTAAGGTAGAGGGACAGGGTAATAGGAGCAAAAGGCAATCTGGTTATCTGTGGTAATACCAAGAAGCCCCAAAGCCCTCGTCTTTGTTTTTCCCAATCCACCCTCATCAGAGTGTTTGTCTAGTCTAATTTACAAATGTTTTTAACATCCCTGGTTTTGTGCCCTGGAGGTTTTTTTCTCCCATCATTCTTCATAATCTCGAGGTAACTGTAACAAAGGAATGCAACTAAATTAAAAAAAAAAAAAAGTGATTATATAATATAATGAAACAAAAATTCACTTTTCTTAAAATAACATCTGTTATATTCAAACAGGTTTCTTTCAAAATCCTATGTTCTGTTCAAAAAAAAAGGTAAATAATGAGTGTATACAGTGTACCTTGCATACTATCCACATATTAACATACTAGTTAAAAGCCTTCCCTTGAAGAATACTAAAGCATTTTGAAGATTCATAGAAAGATTTAGTCTGAGACAGCCATCTTGCACATTGATTTTCAGTGGATAATTAATCAGTCAGGATAATCAAAGACTCCAAATTTTTCAAAGTAGAGTCAGAATATTTTTTCTTCATGCTTATATTCCCTATCCAGTTGGATGTTATAAATACACTTCTGCTGCCTCACTAAGTGATAAAATAATTTTGATCTGCAGGTGCGGTGTTAAAGGCTGTTTCAAATATCACTGCACCTATACAACATACAAATCTCCCTTTTGGGAATATGTCCCTGAAATATTCTGAGGATTTCAGGATAAAAACAAAAGAAAAAGAAAATGAGAGTTATCTTGAAATCCATGTGGCCTAGATCAAAATGTTTGAATATTTATTAGTTTCTTTCTCAAAGAAAAAATATTCTGTGAAGAAGAAATCACAGAATGGGAAATTGCTAGCAATGTTTTTCTCTTTTCTTCTGTTTTTCGATAACATTAACCTTTAGTTATTTTTAATACAGTAGTATATTTGGAGACAACAGTTGGCAATTAATATACAGATGCAAAGAAGATTCATTTTCAGCCTACTGTATACTCTATGAAAGGGAAGGAATGAAAATAATTTTTCTATGCAAAACTACATGTTTGGGATTTAATAGGCATGGAGTTTTTATACAAACTCCTACCGGCACACTCAAGGGTATAAAATCCATTGCATGAATCTGGAATAAAAAAAAGCATAATCTTTATCTTTGAAAAATGCATGCTGTTGTATTCTCTTTCCCCATTTTATTAACAAATAAAAATGTGGGCAATTACTATTTCTACATGAAGCACTATGTAAATTTCAGACTGAGATTATGAATCTACCAAACCACAGGTGATTAAATGACTGTGATGCATCTATATTCTTGCTTTCATAAAACTCCATGTTGATGGCAAAGCTTGTCTTTTTTTTTTTTTTTTTTTGTAAATACTGAATAGAGTCCTCAGATTAACAGACAAAACCAAAAGGAATTCAAGAAAAATAAATTTTTAAATGTTACTCTAGTCTTAGCAAGGATGGTATGTTATGAAAGCTCTCTTTTGGTTACTGTCATTATGAAGGTATAGGGACCAAAAGCAAAGAAGTGCTTTTTTTTATTTACTGGCCTCCTAAAATATTCTTTGTCATGACTATACAAAAGCTTAGCATGTACTAGCCCTGTTTTTATCTACCCTAGGGAAAACAGACACATTTAGTGATAAATCTAAGATTTTGATTGAATTAATTGCAATTTATTGGCAACATTCTAGTAAATAAATTTTCATTTAGAAATGTAAACTACATGTTTTATCAAAGTATCTGTCTACTGTTTCCTAAGAATCAGTATGATTCACCATATTGTCACCTCCAGTGTAGGAAGAACTCAGGCTACATAGGACTGAAAGAAAACTCCCAGAGTTTTAAGTCTAGCTCCCCATTTTTACAGACAGCAATCTCATGCATTATACCCTCTGGCTACCTTAGATCAAATCAGTATAACGTTGAAGTCAATACAACAACACCATACAACATCCATGTATACAACATGTATACAACATACAACCCATTTTAGGTAACTTCTGGCAACATCTGAGAAGGTGAACATCTCTTCAAATCAGTTTCCCAAACAATTTCCTCTGACTATGCCCTCTATTCCATTACTGTTTTTACTATGTTTTTGAAAACTTCAAATGTCCAGGGCTCTGTCTATTTTTTTCTAGGTCAAGATAAACACTTTGGCTTCTCTAAATCCTCTCCCTTTAGCCTTTTTTTTTTCTTTCACAGAATCTCTCTTATTACAAATTTCTGCAAAAGGACAAATCTCAAGGAATGGAAAAGAAAGTTTTAGTTTGATGCCACCAGCAGGAAAACAGGTTTTAACCTGGTCTGGGAGACCACTGATTCCACTTCAGCCTTAGTTTTAGAATTCAGCTTTTTTTTCAAGGTTTTCATTTGTATAGATCTGTTGAGCTATATTTCCAAGATTATAAAGATAAATTTAAATCTACACATATCTTTCCATATATAAATTTTCAGCTCACGGCTGACCTATATGGTTATGTATCCCCTCTCATATGATGTCTCACATCAGAACATCACAATGAAATGTTGGTAACTGGAAGCCATCCTCAATCTATTGTTATCTACATTGCCTCTACATCAGAGGAAAAGTAGGAGAGCTATTTAATAAAGTGTTCTGTTTTGAGATGCTGTTTTTATACAGATTAAAATCTGGTCACTGATCACATTCATATACCTCAGTTAACCAAAATAATCCATTATGGTTGTATTGCAATTCTAAATGAATGACATAATTTCTAAGGTATGAGATACAGAGCACTAACAATAACAATGACAGAAAGACTGTCTCAGGGTAAAACCCAAAAACGTTGTGATTACTTTATAAAGGAAAATATAGTATAACAAAATAGTCTATTAGTTAAGATGACAAAATAAAATGAACAAAAAGAAGACCTTCTTAACTTTGCTTTCCTTCACTTCAACCTTTTTCATTCATTACTAAAGAGGTATGATTCAGTAGGTGTCACTGTTTCCCCAGAGCAACTACTAAACCAGCACACCAGCAAAATATAAAAGCAAATAGTACTGCTAGAAGAATTGTTTTATGGAAACCAGAGCAGGTCTAAATCCCTTGCCATCATTACAAAATCCCATTACAATTTTCACAAGATTACATGCCTGTATAGATTCTCTTTGAGCTCTTGTCAGTTCTTCTCTTGCTTCCTCCACAAGGAAGAAACATACTCTGTACTACTGTATGAAAACTTATCGTATTAGTCTTCATTTCTTGTATCCATTCAGTTTTCACTAAAATAAATCAGTGTTCAGTACGCAGAATCAAGAATAAATAGAATGATCAACATAATTTAGCTTCGTTCAAAATCTGCTATTCAATATTAATAGGCAGTTGCTAAATAAGTTTAATTCTATCTCTACTTGGTGCAACACAAACAATTCTTGCATTAAATTTTAATTGAACAATGTAAAACATACACAATTGAGTGCTAGCATTTAAGACGAACCCTAGTTTTATTGGTATGCCTCCTTTTGCAGTTCACTTTGTAGTGACTTTCTATTCAGGGCAGTTAGAATACCTTTTATCATTCAAGACAGCTTTCAGACTTGACTGCACCTCTATACTGTTATGGGTGTAAGTATATGAAAAGGCCGACTAGGCCCCAGACTGAAGTATAGCTAAGAGTATAGGATATGGAAAAATGCTAGACATGACACAAGAAATCATCAGAGGTGTTAGATAACAAAGTGAGAAGCTGTCAAAAGTTACAGATGGCACCATGAAGGATGGCAGGATTTCACCAATGCTTAAATGGACTAATGTGAGAAAGGTCAGGCTTCACAGATCTCTCACGGGAAGCAGTGGGTACCTTTGGGAAGTAGAATCTTGCATATAAGCTAAAATAATCTAGGTAACAGTATCAGAAACATGAAATCTGGGTGCAGATGTAGCAAAACAGGGACCAATAACAAGAAAGTAGTTACAAGAGAGTTGTTTATTTGGGAGGAGAATGGAGCAGAGAAAGGGAGGTACAAAGGTGGCAAAAAGGAGAATCAGAAAAAGGGATAATTAAAAATGCAAACCATGGAATCAGTGCTGTGTAGGGGCACCTGCTGGACACCTTTGTGTTTTAGCAGTGCAGCCTCAATCAGGGCAACAGAACTAACCGTGTTCTATTTCCATGGCCAGGAAGGGAAGGAACCGAGGGGAAGGGTCCACGCCTATCAGAAGGGCCCATGGACAAAAGGTTGAACATGGCGGTATTGCTGTGTTGGTGCCTGTTGCAGGCCTGTTACTGATGGCATCAGCATCTACATCACCACTTCCAAACATCTACAAAGTTACAAAAAAATTTCAGGCATCAGTGCAGTTCTGTGGTTTTCAAGACCCATATTATGAGGTTTGGTTATCAACAGGATTATGACACAGACATACCTTATACAATGTCATACAGCTGCATTCTAGTCTCAGGACTTGAAGCCTCAGGACACTTACTGAAGTATTTCCTCTTTTGTATCTGCTGTCCATTTCCCAACTCCAGGAAGTATAAACATTACTTATCCTTTCAGGTTAAAGGACCCCAATTGTTTCCAAGAAAATGGAAATAAAGGAAGCTTTTGAACTACAGGGAAATCTTTGTCCAAAGGAAAACAATCCAAAACCCAACATCATCATCGTAACACTTTTAGGAGGGTGCAGGCAAAATTGCCCATTTTTTTTCTGAGTCAGTAGGTCGCCAAATCTAATAGCTTTAACCAGTCATGCCCTGTACAGTGAGGAAAGATTTTTCCTTCTGGAAATGAATGAAATAGTTATGTAGCTATACCTTGAGCTTCCTCTTCTTTACTATCTGCTCCTTAATATGCCTCAAATGCACAGGCTGTCTCCAAAGTCTGCAGCAGTCACCATTCAACAGTGAAGCGGACTCATTGCCACCTACGTCTAGATGATATTTCCACCAGCCACTCTCTTACATACAAACTTTAATGCTTGTGATGAGGAAGTGCACAAGGTATATAACCTTCAGTATAGGTTTTGTTGCTGGTCTAAAACAAAATCTGTCTGTTTTGTAAGACCACTGAAGAAACTGAGAAAGCACAGAACAAAAGAGTAAAATAAAGAAATAGCTTAGAGAGAAATAAAGTGAGACTGAGGATCTAACAATGAACACAAGTGGATTGCTATTTTAAGTACATTATATTTATATTCAGTTTACAACTGAGTTGAACTGACTAGTGAGTTATGAGACACACAATGAATTTCAAAATACAGTCTCTGTATTCACAAGATAACACATATCTTCTAAGCCAAATACGTAAATCCCTATTGGCTCCTATATTACCCCAGCAGAACAACAACAAAAACTCAAAACCTGAAACCTATAACTACAGGCAATTTTCAAAGAAAAGAACCAGTAGTTTAAGAAACAGTCTTCTAAATGGGAATAAATTGGCCTTCTTTGAAAAGTCTTTTGGTTAGGATGTAAGTTGTCTGTGAGACCATAATGGGATAAACACAATAGCAGAAGAAGACAGTGTGATTCTAAAATTACTTATTGCACAGATTAACTTCCAGTAAAAGAGAGTGGGCAAAGTGAAATCACTTGCTAACTTTTAGAATTAATTCATGCTTTTATGAAATATAAGCACATTATGGACAAGATTGAGACCATATAACTGAAAATGAATTTTGGCATGGAGTGGTATATAGGCTGGGTTAAGACTTTGGGATGACTATTAAAGAAATCATAATGCAAATCAGCATATAAAAAGATGACCAAGCCAGACATACATTTCATTTACACAACTAATTCTACGGTGAGTGTATAACTAATGTAATTCCAGAGGTCATTCATGTACAATTTATTACTGTTCCTTTATCAAGAGCTCAGTAACGTCCTTACTTGGAACACTGGTACCATTCTAAACAGTGTTCTTCCACAAAACATCCTAACAGAGCTTTCCCATGCATTAAAAAAAAAAAAAAGACAAAACTTCTCTTTCACTTTCTGCATTATACAATGTGTACAAAACCACATTGGCAATCAAAGCATAGAAAGGACATCAGAATACTATGTACATATTTTTAATTTCTTTAATTTACAGAAAGCAAGAAGGGCTTGTGTCATGTAACCACCTAGCTTTCCACAGAAGTCATGAAGAGCAATTTGGAAAGCAATAGATTAAATGCATTTACTGGATATCTTGTATCTTTTTATTTAGCAAAAAAATAAACCATCAAGAATGAAATGTAAAATCGATGCTCATTTCATTCCTCAAAGCTATGCCTTGTAACCTGAGAATTTACCAGTTGCTTGGAATATGTAAAAAACCTTCTATGGCTTAACTGATGTACTGCTTCTAATCTGAGGTAGGGAATAGGAGAGAGAAGATGATCAGAAACCGGTTAGCGAAGCAACTGCAAATACAGTTGACAGTTTTCTCCCTTCCTCAGAAAAAAATAAAATAAGAATGGACTATTTATTGGTACAGCAACTGCTGGTGATACACTGGGATACTGAGATGAGTCTCTTGCCATTCACTGATTATGTGTCTGAAGCAGGAAAAAACTGGTTGCTGCAAGACTAAGGGTACTAACTTTCTTTTTCACCCTCAAATACACCACACTGTTAAGGTCTATTTTCTCCTAGCTACTCCTTTGTGCAGATGTGTAAGTCCAATCACAATGTTTTCCCTCAGAACCAGGAAGACTTACTTATTTTTCTCATGTTGCCCAGTTTCTTATGCAGTAGCAATACTGCCAAACGAATGTGCACAGTTTTTATTTAAAGAGGTCAAAAGTTTATGTAGTAAGCATTCGTACTACAGTCTTTCTGAGGGAAGGAAGGCTGTCCTAAATTAAGTTGCCTGTTCTCATTTTTTAAAATTAGCATGCTCTAAGGACTAGAGCTGTTTGGTATCCTGCAGAAAGTCTACAGTGACATATTTGGAATGCATATTGGCCATTTCATTTTAAATACCATTTACTTTTAGTTCTAAGTAGACAGTAAGGAGAACTGTTCTTTATCAGATATTCTTTCAGTAACATGCAAATAGATGAAATGTGTGAGGATTTCAAAAAGAATATTAAATTAAGGTTTAATTATAAAGTACTTGCCATCATAAAATTCCATTTTCCGTTGCTTAGACCTTTCTAAAATTTTAATTATTTTTCCCAAAATGCTCTGTGGTAATTGTTTGCTTCAAATTACTATTTTTCCCCCAAAAAGGTTTCAGGCCAAACAGTACATCTTTTTAAAAGGGACAAAGATAAATACAATGCCTAGTACAATCTGTGGCTTTCTTTCTTTCTTTTTTTTTTTTTTTTCCTTTGGAATTCAGAAACTTCTGAGAAAAACTGAAATTTTGTAGGAAACTGCTTAAATGATAGCTATATAATATTTGATCCATGTTATTTTTTCTTTTTTTGACTCATAAACTAACTTCAGAAAAAAAAGGAATTTGTGGATGACCAGTGAGAATTAATCAATATTAATGGTTAAGATTTCAGAAAAAATCTTTTTAGTGTATATGCTAAACCCAGCACACACTAAAAATAGAAAGAACCAAGCCACTCCCAGAAGGTAGCATGATGATCACACTGATTTATGAATTAAGAGTTCTTTTATTCATTTTGGCTACTGCAAGGCAAGGATTCCATCTCTCCTCTGCCAGTTACTTTCCTCTGGAAAAGCAAGCCCAGAGATTCAAGTACAAAAAGGAAGGAATTAGACAAAGACTTTGAAAGGGGAATGAAAAATCAGGATAAGAATAAACATGACTAAACTGAACCTGCTGAGGGAAAAATAAAAACTGTGACTGCAGACTGAGAGACAGAACTGGCTAGACAACACTAAAAGTGCAAACTAGACATTGTGGGAGGCCAAGAAGACTAGATACTGGAGAAGGTGAAAGACTGGAAGCATGTAGCCAAGGGAAGGAAGAAGTTTTGGAAAGATTATCTCGATGAATCTTTACCACACCTGAGAGAAAGATACAAGAAAAATCAGAAAGAACATGTAGTACAAGGTGAATAAAACTAGTTACAAAAAGTATAAGAACAAAAGGTAGAAATAGGTAGATGGGAATGGATGTAGAGTAGTTAATAACAACAGGTGAAGGAAGCAACTGTAAGGTTATGGAGAAGAACAAGTGACAGGTGGATAAAACACACTGGAAGAGTCAAAGATGGAAAACAAAGAAAGCTGGATGAGGAAATGAGAAACAGCCATCTAGAAAAGGACTCAACCTATGGCCAAACAGGAACCCAGATGAACTTAAAGTCATAGGCTAATCCAAGCTAATCCAGTCAAATCTGGCAAATCAATAGATGGTTACAAGACTGGTGCCACAGACAGGGGTTTGGCTACTTAGACTATGGGACCCGCTTTGAGAAGCCTGCTCTGCTGGGGGCTGATGGGGTCCACCTGTCAGAGAAGGGGAAGAGCATCTTCAGTCATAGGCTTGCCAAGCTGGTGAAGAGGGCTCTAAACTACAGTTGCCAGAGGAGGGGAACCTCAATCCATCCCAATCCTCCCAGTTTGATGCCAGTGTCAGTGGTAGATGACACTGGAGAAGCCTTGGAGAAGGGTCACGGGTCAGCAGGAGAACACCTGAAGAGCAGCACAAAGGAATTCCAGACACTCCAGCCAGTAAGTCAGCTTCATCAGGGGCCCAACTGAAATGTCTCTATGCTACCGCACGTAGCATGGGGAATAAACAAGACGAGTTAGACGGGTATATACACCTGCAGGGCTATGAGCGCACTGGCATTACGGAGACGTGGTGGGATGGCTCCCATGACTGGAGTGTTGGCATGGAAGGATACAAGCTCTTTAGGAAGGACAGGCAGGGGACAC
>VXAA01002431.1:0-11622 GCA_013399115.1 Anseranas semipalmata
ATCCTCCATGACCTGAGCTTCCATCCCCTGTTCCCTTTCCAGCCATCGACTGTTTCCTTCTCGGGCTTGTGCTACCACCGCAGCTCAGCCCTCCCTTTTCTCTTTTCAAGTCTTCAGATTCTCTTCCAAAGCCACCAGCAGCACTCGCAGTGTGTTTAATGATACCTGCAAGGAACGAAATCATATCCACCTTATTCTAGAAGTAGTCTCTGTTATAAATCTAACTGGTATATATTCTTATTTACGGCCATCACTGGACCTTCTTTAGTATTCATAATGATGTCTGTGAATAAAATCAGCAAGGATCTTTTTTAGAAGATATCGCTATCAAATTTTGCCTCATCTGATTCTGCATCTTGTGGCTTGATTAGTTTATCTTTACATGACCTGCACCTTATACTGCCCAGGAACACAGAGTGCAGCCGTGCAGCCTTTGTCTTTAAGAAGGGCTGAGCACTGGCCTGTCTCTCCTTTAGCTGGCTTTCTACTTCCACAAATTTGAGGAGGTTTTTTTTTTTTTTTAAACTTAATTCTGACACGCACCACATGGACATACAGAGTGAGATATTTCCCACTTCCTACAGATTTCGTTAATTTAACCACTAAGTTCAAAGTTAATAGATCGAGATTGACATATGCTGACTTCTAAATGCATATACATATATGCACACACCCTCTCACAGGGGAATACCATTTACTTTCCCTAGGAACTAATCTAGAAGCACACGGGGTTGTTCTGGTGGTAGGTGTCAAGTGCCACTGACAGAAAAATGGTAGCAGTGCCCTTAGGAAAGCAAAGCAAAACCTCGAGATACTTACAGATTGTGGCTGGTGCGCCTTCTTGAATCCTGTGAACAAAAAGCAACGTTGAGATGATGCAGCCAATACATATAAGCGTAAGCCAACAAAAGATCTCACCCCTTCTGGGCAGCAATTCATCCAAGCAATGGATGATAGGATGGGCCAGATGGCGCAGCACAGCTGCTTCTACCCAGGAAGAATAGTTTGTGCCTACCTGGTCTCCTCCTCCTCAAGCAGTGACCTGTACATGGCAATTTCAATATCTAGGGCCAATTTCACATTCAGGAGCTCCTGATAATCACGAAGAATTTGAGCCAGGTCTTCTCTGGCCTGCTGCAGGGCATTCTCCAGCTCCTGAAGCTTCTCCTGGCCCTGTTTGACGGCAGAGCTCCCACGCTGCTGGGCTCCTCTGGTGGCTTCCCGGTGGCTGGCGTTCTGCAGGGGACACAACCAGAACATGTCCGCGTCCCTCCAGCAGAGCTGGGATTCCCAAGCCCTCCCGCCCCACTGACAGAACTCAACAGATACAACACCGGACTGTGTTAATTAACTCAAATTAAATCCCAGCGTGGACACCCAAAATCTAAATCTGCTTCATTTGGAAGCAAAAATATCATCTCTCGGTTTGCCTCCAAAGGACAGGCTGCGTTAAGCTAAGCGCAGGGCAGGCTGCACTTGGTCCCCATGTAAGAATGACCTGAATAGTTTAGTCCTGTTGGAAAGCTTCAGCTTTACCTTTTTCCTTACGATTTCAATTTCCTGTTGCAGTCTCTGGATCTGCCTGATAAGTTCTTGGATTTCCTGGTAACTGTTCTTCAGCTGCTCGCGCTGATTTACCCACACGTTCTGAAGGTCCTGGCACTGATGTGCGGAGAGAAGAGAGCAGACATTGTGGTTTCTTGGCCAGTGAGCCCCCGGCCAGACAGACCTGCCTCCCCCTCCTGGTGGTGCCTACTGACCCTGCCTCGGTACAGGGCATCTACTTCAGCTTTGCTCTTCTGAGCAATTCTCTCATACTCCTGCCTGATTTCCTCAATGATGCCATCCATGTTGGGTTCTCTGTTGTTGTCCACGGACAGGATGATGTTGGTGCTGCCAGCTACTGCCTGCAGCTGGGACAGCTCCTGCAAGGAGAACAAGATTTGGGATTTTAACAGCCCAGCGAGCAGTTCAGGTCCCGTTATCAGGAATGAAACGGGACCCTCTGGCCAGTTACCCACTGTAATTCCCCTGCACCCCCCAGGTCCTATTGCTCCACCACCGGTTTTAATTCTCAAGCGTCTCTTCCAGCCTTCACGACACACCAGCCCCTTTTTCACCAACTTTATTAGGTCCAAGGCCAAGGACGATCCACTCTGCAACACCGCCCTACACACAAAGTCCTGTTCGGGGGCATTTTCCTGGAACCTCCAGAAGGCGCGTGTGCTTCCTGACCCAAGGGGAAGTTTTCAGCCAGTACTCACCGCCTCATGCAAGCATCTGAGGAACGCAAGCTCCTGCTTCAGTATTTCCACCCGAACTTCAAACTCTGTTTTTCCCATGTAGGCACTGTCCAGGTCCTGTAAGGAAAACCACAGACTTGTGTATTTCCTTGATGGCAAACTCTCCACTGAAGTGCATTTCTTGCAAGACTTGATATATTTCATTAAGCCTTCATTCCTGGAGTCAGGTGATGGCCCAAGAATCTCAGCTTTCATTTGAAAAGCAGTGGGAGCAAAGGGGAAGTTTTTCGTTCTTAGAAGAAAAGAACGGATTGGAAATAAGAAAAACAACTGTGGCAATAAACGTGTTCCTAGAGAAAATGCAAAATGTAAAAACATAGATTTCATTAATTTTTCTAATTAGTTATCTGAATTTTCCATCTGTCTCAGTCACCTATGCATGTTACCCTGTGTGCACGCAGATGTAGGTGGCTGCACCTGCACAGCCCCACACAAAGCTGCATTAGAGATGGTTGCATTCGCCATCATTTTCTCCACCTGCCGCGAGCAGCACACAAATCTCTGCATTTTGGCCTGATTTACCTTCCCCAGCTCCAACCCCCCATAGCGATGTCTCACCTAGGTGAGACATTTATTCACCTTGAGTGAGTAAAGACAGCAACTTTTAGAGATGCGTCTTACACAGGACTGGGTCTGGAAGCAATGATTTCTCTCCACGCTTGCAGTAAAAAGCTCAGGTTTTAGGTTACATCAGTTAGAGGAGATGAGGCTAAGCAAAAACCCTACTTTTGCAAACCTCAGCAACCATCCAGTTACTGTTTCATTTGAGGCTTTGATTTAACTCGGTGTCTTGCGTTACTTCACCTTTTTAAGCTCCACAAACTCCTCTTCTTTAGACATGCACTTGTTGATTTCGTCCTCGAATCTGTTGCAGCAGAGAAAAGAAATAGGCAGCTCATTGCCTGTCTCACTTTGTCAGCAAGGTGGATCAGAAACCAAAGGGAATCGCCATACAGTGAATATTTTCACTTCATTTAATTTCTGGCAGCTGCAAAACCAATGGTAAACCCCCCCGCAAACGCCTGTGCTAAATGAGCAGGCAGAACATGATGCGGAGCGGTTACAACACCCTCGCGACTCTGAACAGACCTTATGGCAGGAAGCTAAGCCATGCCATCCCACGATTATCACTGCTTTGGAACATCCCAGCTCTACAACATGCCTTTTCCCAGTCTTGTGATTATTCACCTCTTTTTGTAATCTTCGACAAGCTGAAGAATGTTATAGGCTTCTGGATCCAGCTGCTCCTTCTGGCTCTGGAGCATTTCTAGCTGCCTCTGCAGGCTGCTGATGTAAGACTGGAAGAAAGAGGCGACGTTTCTGCTCTCCTCCGGCCGGGAGCTTTGCTGCTGCAGAAGTTCCCATTTGGTCATCAGAGCCTGGTTCTGCCGCTCGAGACATTGAACCTGGAGGGCAAAGCCGGGGCACACCTCAGGCACTGGGCAGCGCCAGGGGGAGCGCTGGCAGCAGCCTGCAATGCTTCTGTACGTTCCAGAAGCGCACGCAGGACCACCCTCTGCATAAAAGCATCTTGCCTTATAGAGGGGCATCAGAAAGACCTATGGCATGCAGAGCTGGCATTTTTGGAAAACTAGAGGGATGGCATCAGCAGGGACAATGAACGAGGCTGTAACCTGGCAGCTGCCATCCAGAAGGTTTCAAAAAAAAAAAAAAAAAAAAGAGCCAAAGGTGCTCCCGTTTTTCAGGACTAAGCATGTTTAAAACTCTGGGGTGTAACCAGCACTTTTTCTGCAGGGTAACACAGAAGCCCTTAATGTCTTCACCTGTAACAAACAATACCAGCTTGCACCCTGTGCAGAGGCGCATGAGAACGCCCAGACAAAGGCACCTGCCAGGTCTGCGTGGGTGGAAGCGTGTTTCTGGTTGTTTTGTTCCTGCGCCTGTGAGCAGGAGTGGCTGAGAAGACAAGACTGCACGCAGAGGTGGAAGTACCAAACATAACCCAAAGAAAGAGGCAAAGAACAATGTGGGGGCCACCGGCCACCCGGAGGCGGCTGGGGTCTGCAAGCAAAGAATTCACTCGTTGCTTTGTGCTGGGAGAAATGCGACCTTTTGCTTTGCTTGGGAAGAAGAAACAAAGCATACCAAGGGTGTCCGAGCCCCCCACCCATTTCTCTTGCTAGCACGAGCAGTTCTCAGGCCCCAGGATATCACCAGCCGTGCATAAACCCATTTCCTCAAAAGAGAAATGAGTTAATACATCGGTGACATCCCGGTGGTTTGTTACTGTCCTGCCACAAAAGACGACTCAGAGATACTTATCCCAGGGCTAGATGTGACTCATGCAGCGGCGTTTATAGCAGGCTGTTAAGGACTTTGCAGCGGCATAAGGGAATCCAGCCAATGCCGTGATTTTTGGGGGAGAGGATGCAACGTAAAGGGGGATCAGGTGCCTTAATCAGACCCATCCCCATGTCTCCCACAGGCAGAGAAGCACCCCTGGTATTTCCCCCTCCTGGATAAGAAGTTAAAAAAGAGCAGGGACTCACCTTCTCGATGAACGATGCAAACTTGTTGTTGAGAGCCTTAATCTGCTCCTTCTCATCTGACCGCATTCTCTGGAACTCGGGGTCAACCTGTACTTGCACCGGCCTCAGCAGGCTGGTGTTGACGCGGACCCCCTCGATGCCTCCGCTAGCACCGGCGTGCTCCAGCCCCTGCCCAGCCCCTTGCTCACCAGAGGTGCTTTGACCGAGGCCCCCACCAAGGGCCCCCCTGCCTGAACCTCCCCCGTACGTGCCACCAAGCCTCACTTCACTGCCTTGAAAGTCCCCCACCAGACATCCTCTTCTACCAAAGCCGCTCTCCAGATGTCTCCCACCACCAAACGCCAGGCACCTGCCGTAGCCTCCTCCTCCGTAGCCTCCACCAGCAGAAACATTCCTAAACCCACCAAGGCTGTGGAAACTCCTGCTGCCATCACCATACCCATAACCACTGTATATTTCTTCTCCTCTGTCGCCTTCCCAATGGCTTATGGCAGACGAGATTCTCCCGCTCCCCAGCGTGCCACGGTGAGGAGAAGAAGACCAGAAATACCCATCCCCAAATCTGGAGAACTGTCGGCTCATAGCGTTGCTTTCAGAGTGTTAAGAGAAGACGGGAGAGCAGGTGGGGATGGTCGTAAAACGGGAGAAGAAACGAGTGAAGGATCCTCAGCTCCTGTGCTGGGGGTGACAGAACTTCTCCTTTATATGATCCGGAGGAGTTAGCCTCCATTCCGTGGTAATTAGCAGGTCTGTTAATGTTGTTATTGGATTGGTTCATCAGGCAGCAATTAATGGATACTTGAACAGGGGACAGAGTAAACACCACACACCAATGGAGGAATTGTGAAACTCTCCAAATCCTGCTTGACTCACAAGCTTTGCTCAGATGAGATTTCCTTATCTCATTAGCCTGCCCTCCATCATTAATTACAGCTCGCACAGTTATCCATGCACTTTACCATGGTTTGTTCTCTCTTGAATTTCCCCACCTCTTTTGGCATGTCACTTTATGAAACGTGAGGTCTTGGCATTGTCCTCATTGACTTATTGTCCTTATTGACTTGGGCCGGGGGTGACTCACCTTTCTTTGCCCCATCTCCTGAAGTTCGTCCTACACAAAGCAAAGACTTGCCTGCCTTGGTTTCCTTTTCTCCCTGTGATTCCCAGTAAAGCCACTCATAGGTAAGCATTGCTTCCTAAGGGCTGCGTGAACAGGGAGAGTGATGGGCTCTGGTCTTCTTGCTAACATCATAATAAAAAAAAAATCTGCCTTTTGTTCACAAAGCTGAGATAGTGTCCTGAAAACAGCAAAAAGACAATCTCTCTGTATTGCTTTTAGCCTTAAATAAATGCATACAGAGCTGTGAAGATAAAGAAAAAGCTCTGAGAGATGTGTAGATTTCCATCAATTAAACCAAGCTTTTCACTATTACAGGATCAGGCGAGGTCACCCAGGGTTCCGTGGGTGACAGCTCCGTGCCCCGCTGCTGCCCCCATCCCTTCCCATGGGAGCACGAGCCCAAGGCCCGACGCTGCCTGGTCCCAGGGCCGAGCTGGAGAGCTGTGGGGCCGGGGGCACTGAATTTTCCTCGTTGCTCTCTGCTGTGCTCGGAAGAGGCCGGCGCTTGACCTGGTGCATTTGTGGTCTCTCCAGAGGCCCTTCTCTAGGGCCACTGAGCGGATGCAGAGCTGGGCTCCAAGCTTCTCTAGCCAGGTCCTCCCGCTGAGCCTCCCTCTGACCCATCCCTCCATCCTCTCCTCGTCTCCGTGCAGGACCCCACCTTTCCAGCCCGAGCACGTGGACATGCTAAAGAGCATTTGGTGGCCAAGTCCTGCTGCTGACAACGCCACTGAGACACTTCAGCTTTGACTTACACCTCAGGAACAGCCGAAATCCGGAACAGAGTCCCCAGAAGCACTGGTGGGCAACCTCCACAAGGCTAGCACCTCACCTTGGTCCTCGCACAGCTCTAGGATGCACTGGGCTGCTCCCAGAGGCTGCTGGTGGCCGTTATTGGGCCAGCTGATATATCTACAGGTGGACAGGTTTGGGATGCTCAGCAACCAGGTGGAGGCCTTTTCCCCAAAGCAGCATTTTCCAGGCTGTCAGGTGGGAAGCATCGTTTCTCACTACAAAACTTGGTCTCTTATAGGCTTATACCAGGAATGGTCAATGGTAGCCCAGGACATCCATTTGTGCTACATTTTTGTAATTAAACTTGACCAGTTACCTCCAGTTTACTGAGAATTTTAACCAAGTTCCCCACTGAATTTCCCCCCTTTTTGTATACCCAAATAAAAACCTGACTTACATTGAGAACTGTGTCCTGTTGGGAATAATTATGGTAAACAATATATATATATAACATATATATATATATATATTATGTGTGTGAAATGACCATGATTAAAAAGTGAGGGGTAGAAATCTGGGAACAGATCCATTTCAATACAACTGCCAAATAAGGACCCCAGGGAAGGCCCCATCGCATCCCATCCCCTTGTGCCCCATGGCCCAGCACAGCTCAGCCTTGGCACCAGAGGCCACACGGCCGTGCCTGGAGCTGCTGAGCCGGCTGCAGAGGAAGGGGCAGCTTCCAGAGGTGCCCCCTCCCCTGCCCCGGGCTAGTGCTGCTCTGGGAGGTGCCACAGGAGCTCCTGCTCCGGCAGCCTCCACATGTTGCTGTTCCTCCCACCCAGAGGGGTCTGGGACAGGCGGCATGAGCTCGCCTTCCTCATTTTCCTCCATGGACCAAAATGGAACCCAGAGAACTTGCTTAATTCCTGGGTTTGGGGTGGTGAAGGCGACATGAGCTGAGCCCTCCTCCAGCAGAGCCCTGTTACTGAGGGGCTGCACCAAAAGTTGGCGTTTTCAAACCATGAAGACAAGTCACCAACAGACCCAAGCTTCAGCTCTTCGAGCACAGCCGGTGTGGGACCCACCAGCCCCCTCAACCCACCTCTGTCCCCTTCCACCCCCGGCCAACCTAAATAAGAACTGGGAATAATCCGTGCTGGTGCTTAGGCTCAGGGAAATGATCTGCATTTGCACAGGACCATTTCAATCCCTCTAAAACAGAAAGCCTAAATGACTAAAATAGAGCAGATGTGCAAGAAGATCTGCTTCGAGTCACCTCGGGATGCAAACCCATGGTCTTTACAGCCACATGGGATGAGCAGAGGAGAAATAAGTGCTGTAAGGAAATTGGCAGCCACTGGACACACAGCTGTGTGGTACAGTAGCACATTAATAAATACAGCACTTAGATTTAATAGCTGTCTAGATAAAGCAGATGTGTGCAGACATGGGATTGAAATAGATCTTGATCACCAGTTGCCTAAATACCTGCATAAGTAGGGCCCTCAGCCACTTAGAAAATGGGCCTGAGGTCACACATGCACACTTACAGAAATGCCTTTCATCCCACAGCCCCTCATTTGCCCCCCACCTCCCATGACCAGGACCAACGACAGCGTCCTGCGGCCACCAGGGCGGGAGGAGACCGAGGATGGAGCGAGCGGAAGAGAAGCCTCAAACCCCTGAGGCAGGGAGGAAAGGCAATACGTGCCCGTAGCAGGGCACATTCGGGATTAAATGAGTTGTCAGCCCTTTGTACCAAAGCACTGAACCTTCCTGAGGAAGGAAGTTAGAGGGCATCTGGGTGCCCCCTAAGACAGAAGGGCTTCATCCTGCAGAGGATGATATAAGTCAGGGCTGGGTCCTGAAGGTTGGGAATGGTGCTGGGGGGAAAATGCTCGTTTGCCTTGGGAAATGGAAGAGAGAGACCCAGACGTCAGAGCAGCGTGGACCAGCCTGCAAGCAGCTGGAGCTGGGTGCTCAGCTCGCAAGGACAGCAGCAGCAAGCCCGGCCAAGGCGACACGGTGCCAGCGCAGTGGAAGGCATCCAAGAAGCTGGGAGAGATGCTGGGAGAGCTGCTGCTGGAGCTGCCCTCTCGCTCCTCGACCACGCAGGGGGCTTCCGAGCAGGCATCCGACCCCGAGAAGCCAAAGCTCGGCAGGACGAGCTCCCCATGTGGCTCCAGCGGTCGCTTCCATCCTTGTCTCGCCTGCTCGAGGCGCTTTAGGTGGGAGAGGCGGCTGCCTTCAGGCTCCATTCTAGCCTCCAGCCTGGACCAGCAGGTGCTCTTCTGGTACAAAACACAGAATCTCTTTGCCTTGCGAACCCGTTAACAAGTGACTAATGGCTAATTATTCCAGGCTAACAGGAAGGTAAACAAGTCTATAACTTACTTTTAACCACCCATAATATTAAATGGTCTATTCAGAAAATACTAATCATAATTATAATACCTGTCAATCTCTTATTTCCCCTGCAAGAATGTGAAAGTACCAATTTAGCATAACGTTGGAAAATAATGAAGTAATTCTTCTATTGCTGTTATTAATAACCACAGTGAGTGGCTGAGCTAGAGGTTCGTTGCTTTCTTCACTTTGCTTTACGCAGCCACACCGGCTGCATTCGCGGGGAGCAGCGCAGAGCCACGCCGCAGCTGATGCCCCCGAGCTGGGGCGTGCTGTGCCGGGGCAATGCAGAGATGGAATCTCCAAAGGGTTTCAGGAGAAAGAGATACGAGCCACAGAAAAAAAAGAAAAATGAGCACGAGGAGGAAACTGGGTTGAACTGTAGGTTAAATGCACCAGGTGTCGTGAGAAAACACCACTTCTTTCTATGTGCAGCTGCTCCTCGGCAGAAAAATAGTCAAAGGCATCCATGAGATAGATACAGGAAAAAGATCAGGGCAGCTTCATGATCCAGATCTTCAGTGGGAAGAAGGAAAGGCAGTTGCTGGAGCTTTGGTAGCAATCGGTGCTCCGAGTGGGGGTGGCCTCCAGCAGCCCGACCAAGCCAAACCTGCTTCGAGCCGTGGCCCAGGTGTGGGATTCGCTCCAGCACCCCGAGCCCCCGGGGTGCGCGGAGGGAGGAAGGGGCTGCCTCTGCGGAGGGAGGCTCAGCACATTCAGCAAACCTGTTTGCAACATTTCTTTTTGAAACCAAAGGCATTAAACGTCCCCAAAATCCCTTCTGCTTTCACAAAATGTAAGGAAACCCAGGAAATGCCTCCCATGCTCAGGGGACCTGTCCTTCCCAGCTGGATGGGGAACCAATAGTTCTCCTGGTCGGAGAATAGAGGTAGAGGACATGCCAAGAGGGCTAAGGCAAGCACCCAAAGCCACTGTTTATGACCGGAACAATTTTAATAACATCCCTCCCACCTCAATAGGAAGCTGGAACAGCTGGAAAATAATTCTGGCAGATGTTCAGAATCCAGTAAACAATGTGATTAACAGCCTATAAAAGAAGTGGGTGCCAGTGCTGCCTGCATTGTGCCGAGTGTCATTACACCCGGGAAGAGCACCGCACCCACACAATCATGCCCACGTACCACCTGCGCTGCCCTTCCAATTGGCTCAGAGCTGATAATTAGTCCAATCAAGGTCAGACTTTCAGTTGAGTAAATCACTCTTTTGAGTTATTGGAGCCTCAATTGCTATCATTAGCTCTGCAGGAGCAATAACAGCATCCACAGGACAACAAAACAGGTGGAGAAAAGGTAAAGCAACACAAAAAGTACCAGAATTTTGGTTGTTCTGAGGCTGGACTTAAGCCCAGCGAGGCTTAGGTATGTAGCGTAAGCATCTTGTGATGCCCGACTATAAAGGTGTTTTGTCTGATCTGGCCATTTAGGCTCTTTGCAAAGCCAGGGAAGAGAGACCACCACCTGCAGGAGGAGATTTCTTCTCTCTGGAGAACCCATCCCTCTTTTCCTATGGAACAGAAAAGAGTCAGGCTTCCTCTAACACTGCCATGCAGGTAATGCCAGCGCCGTTTTGAAGAGCAGCATCTCCTCGCCAAGGTGCCTGTTCCGATGGAGGGACTCTGCCAGGCGGATCGTGCCGGCGAAGGTCCGCTGCAGTGGCCATCACAAAGCTCCCCCTCCGGAGCCTGCAGCAGGCCCCCAGCCCCTGTCCCACCCCTACACCCCTCCGGGGCATCCTCCCACGCAGGCACATTCCACAGCCTTGGACAAACGGCATTCCGCCAATCCCGCCTGGGGCTGCGCTGGCCCAGCTGGTGACGGATGTGATGAGGACCAGCCCCGAGCTCACCACACAAAGGCACGAGATTTCCGTGCGTTCATCCCCTCAACAGACCCGTGGGTTCACGGGATTGCTTCCAGGAGCGCCGCAGGCCATCATAAGCGGTGCTGTGCCCGAAAGATCCATCCCATCACACTAACTTTGTCCCAGTCCCACACTGATGCTCCTTCAACCGGCCGCACAGAGCGAAAAGCACCTGGCGCTGCCCCAGCCAGTTCCCATCTCCTGACGCCTCCGGTTGAAGCTCCCAGCAGCAGCCACGCGATGCCACTTGCAGGCCAAGCTCCCAATGCTGCTTTTTCCAAAGAAACTGGGGCCAGGAGCCACCCAGCTCCCGAGCCAGGAGGTTCCCCACCACCCCAAACTCATCATCTGCAGCATGCATGGACTGGTTTCTGTCTTGTTGGGAGAGAGGGGAGGGGACATGCGCAGCTCTCGGGGCAGAAGGGGACCTTCCAGGATCCATGATCTGTAGCACAGAAAGTGCAGAAGAGATGCTCCAAAGGAAAAGCTCCTCTCCTGCTTTCTTCTCCATTTGCTAAGAACTCTCCGGAGCCACAGGCATTTTGGCTCTCTCCTGCTGCACGTCACAGGGAGATGGACAGCTAGCAGTGTGCAGTAAGGAGTAATTGAGGGGTGTGTGTGTGTCTACAAATATATATTATATTATATATATTTTTAAAAAAAA
>VXAA01002431.1:11765-25075 GCA_013399115.1 Anseranas semipalmata
TATTTATTTTTAAAAAAAAAAAAAAAAACACAAAAATCTTTTCTGAGCCCTCTACTGGCGCTTGCCATGGTCTCTGCTTTAAAATCCACTCAGAGCAACCTGTGCAGCTCAATGCAAGTCACTGAGTGTGGCCAAAGGATGCCCAGAGCCCGCGATATCCCTCTGCATCCACTCCTAACACCGCGGTAGCCTGGTGCTGCCTTGGCCCTCGCAGCGTGCCCGATCCGACCACTACAACTCCCCTGTCCAGAGACCTCACAACCTGCCCTATCCCACTAAAAATCTTCACAAGTGCAACAGGGAAAAAATTACAGCTCCTACCTCACCAACAGAAGCAATGATCTTGCTGAGGGTCTTGATTCGCTCCTTCTCCAGCATTTGCACCTTCTGAACCTTGGGTTTGACACCTAGACTGAAGCAGGCCAGGAAATCTTGGATCATGGTGGCTTCCTGCACGGCAGCGGATGTGATGGAGTGGAACTGGTGTGTCTTTGTCCAGCAAACAACCCCTTCACCAAAGAGATTTGCTGTGCAACCTTAGGAGCACTCAGCACCCTCCCTGCTGAGGGCTTCCAACTTGTAACACTTCCATTCCCCCCATCACTGGAGAAGCCTCTACCACAAGCACCTCTTCGTTCCTCTTTATATGCCTTCAAGGAGCATATTGATTGGAGAGGTGAAAAGAAAGCAATCCAAGCCAGCTGATGGGCTCGGTCCTTCGGCTGCCAGCCCAGCCTTTCCCCAGCAGATTTCCAACACCTGTGGAGGCACAGACACAGAAATGACCCATTCTTGGGGCTTCAGAGAGTGCTTTTCTAGGGGAGGAGGAAGGGAAGCTGTTCTGAGGGCCTCCAGGACCAGCATGAGGTGCCTGTGTCCGACAAGGACCAGTTCTGGCTTCATTTGGTTCTGGCCCCATATCAAGGCCTCTAAAGATGAGGCAAGGCAGAGGACCTGCAGCTCAAACAGATCTGTCACAAATGTGGTTGTTGGCAGATGCAATACCTCGCCTGTCCTTTCATCGGTGTCAGCTGTGAGCAATGACTGCACTGAGCATGAGGCCAGTCCTTCCTTTAGGTAGTGCTTTTCTAGACAACCTGAAGTTTGCATCTCAGCCTGACCCATAATTTATCAATTTGTCATCAACCTGGAGGACAAGAGCAAGCTCAGGCATGTGTGAGGACAGGGCAGTGTCCCTTGCGCAGGTTGTGAGCCCTCTAGTGGCATTTGGTGACCGTGTCTCCACCAGCTTCATCAGGTGTGCTGAGCAAGCCATGGTCTCCAGGATGTGGGAGATGCAGACTTGCTTCAACCCATACTCGCAGTTAACAGTGGGTGTTGGCATGGCATGGCTTGGCTTGGCATGGCTTGGCTTGGCTTGGCTTGGCTTGGCATGGCTTGGCTTGGCATGCCAAGATTTTCAAGTAGCAGTAGAGCTGGTCAGAAAATGTGGATTGTGGGTCATGAGTGTAAACCTAAAGGAATATCGACCAGCTCCTAGGGCACAGTGTGGGAGCATGATGAAGGGCAGAAAAGCACCGGAATCTGAGCTAGAGCATGTGCGAGGAGGAAGAGGAGGAAGGGCTGCTGTCAGCACCAGACACAGGTGATGGGCTTGCCAGAAGTTCAGCAAATCCTGTCCCAGCTCTAGCTGAGAGAGCACGGAACGAAACGGGGCCAGGAGGGAATGGGAAGCAGAGCACGTCCACTGGCACACGCAGCCAGGATGGCTGGGTGGGAGCGGACATTTCTGTTCGGACACAGAGCGCAGGAGCGGGCTGTGATTTGCTCAGCAAGTGCTCCCACGGAGAAACAGGGGGAACATCAAAAAGGAAGCGAAGGCTGGGGTGGAAGGTGCCTGACTGTTAGCACAATCTACACAATCGAACCTGAGCTGGATATGAACGTAGCCGAAGAGCCCGGGTTCTCCCGCAAAGCCTTTCATGATGCCCTAGGACAGGGAGGGCTCCTCTGGGCCACGGGAGGGAGCCGGCAAGATTCACCTCCCGGCACGAGACGTCCTGCAGGCTGGCGGCAGAACTGCTTTCGCTCATGGTGAAGCCAAGGCAAGAGTGGCCAGGACCCGAAGAGACAGGAGCGGGGATGTTTCAGTATCTAGAAGACAAGAACAGGAGCGCAGCTTGCAAAAGCAAACGGAAGAGCTCCGCTTTGCTCCTTCGCTAAATTTCTTTGGTAGCTGCATGGCTTTAGGAACATTTGTCAATGCATTTCCTTAAAGAAGCTTTCAGGCCTGGGGCCTCCAGAGGTCCCTTCCAACCTCCTCTGTGCTGTGATTCTGTGGCTGGTGGGCTGCAAAATTCCTTCCTGTCCCCTCCCAAGGCCAGATACTTGGTGGTTGATGGAGAACCTACAGAGGTCAGCGGGTTTTCCAGCCAGTATTTGAGCTTAGATGAGTAGAGTTGAAGGTGAGTGAGCTGGGGGTGCTGCCCTTGCCGTTGGGAGTGAAGATAGGGGACCAAAGGATGTTAATTTCTGCTTTCAGCCCCACACAACCTCCCCACACTTCAGCTCTGTTGCCCCGAACATGTCATCCTTCAGGATGATGAGGGACTCCTGCTGTCAGGAGACATGTGCTGTGTAAATACAGCATCGAGGATGCAGAGGCAGATTACCTCCCAGGAGACAACGTTCCCATCCTTTTCACAAAGCAGCGTCCCCCATAAAAGCCAGTGTTTCCTGCTCACCAGCTGTTCGCTGTCCTATCCAATACGGCTGCAGAGTGGGTGAGTCTTCTCCATGTTTGTTCAATGACCAACCCAAGGGAAGCAATCTTGGTAGCTCCCGAGGCCCTCCCATAATAAACGTGATTAGTAACAATTAAAAATTCATTACAGCTCTAATTACAGCCAATATAATGCCACCTGAATTCATTCCTCAATAAGCTCATCAAATATGGCATCTATTATATTTCTTTCCAAGTTCCAATGTAAGGAACTCACGCCCTGAACTGGGCTATAGGACAGACACCTCCTTGCGCTGGTCCCCTTCCAGCAGCGTCCTGCTCGTGGCCGTCTCGATGTCCGGGGCCATCTCCACGCACAGCAAGTCCCGATACTCCCTCAGCACACGGCCAAGCTCCTCTGCGGCTCCGCCGAAGGCTCTGCAGAGTTCATCCAGTTCACTTTTGGCACTGTTGGGGGTGAGATCTCCTTCCTGCTCCACCTCAGCAGCGCTTGCCTGGGGCTGAGCACGCTGTGTGGAGGGAAGAGTGCGCTGGGTCCCAGCAGCTCGCGCCTCGTTGTCCCCTCCTAGTGCCAGCCACCGGTGGCCTTGCACTAAACCAGTGGGTGCCCGGACAGGCCAGCAAACCCAGACCGTATCTCACAACCCCAGGTTACTTGGGCTGAGTGATGGAGAAGCAGAAAGCTCTAGGAGTGGGACATTCGCCACCTCCCGTTGAGCTCCAGTCTCTGCAAGCGAAAAATGGTCTGAAAGTGTGGGCAGGGTCTCGTGAGCACCTAAGCAGAGCCCAGGGGATGTTCCTGGGGGCACAGACAGCACGTGTCCATCTGTGCAGAAAACCTTACAAATAACCCTCCCCAAAAAATTCTGTATATTTTTATCCTCTGTGTCCAAACTGGCAACATTTTGGCCCTAGCAAAAAAAAAAATGCTAATAATTGAAGCAAAATCATTGCTCGGTGAGGCTGAGGCTGTTCTGCAAGTGAGTTCACTTATTTTACAGCTAGACGACCCCCTTTGCTGCTAATACGGGTCTTCTATTAAACTGCAGCTCGCAGCTACCGCAGAGCCCCACAGAGCAAACGCAGGGAAGCCCGGTCACCGGGCTGTCACCGCCCTTCGTTCAAGCAGGATGCACTTGAGCAATTAGCTCGACTCCCTTTTTTACAATCCCAGCAGATGGGAAAGATAAACTCCGGCACCTCCGTGTTGCAGCCTGGCCCCTCTCCAGGAGGAACTCGGGGAACTCTCAGAAGCCTGCGGCTTCCAGCGGGACCAAGCCTGCAGCAGGAGCAGCAGCGTGGAGCCGGCAGGTCTGGGCCGAGCGCTCGGTTGCGCCGCTCGACGCCAGGAAGGCTCGCTGGTGTCTGAGGCGCTGCGGCGTCTTTGCTTCCCGCGTTTCGACACGCCGGGGAGCTTCGCTCTCTCCTAAGGAAGTCCCCGAGAACGCTCCAGGGCTTTGCTCCGTCTCGGCCTGTGCCTGTCCTGGGGCTTCTTACTGGGACAAGGAAGCAGGAGACGTCTTCTTGATCTTTCCCTTCCCTGCCTACAAATTCCAGAATCAGAAATGTCACTGATTATACAAACAAGAGAACGAGGCCTACTATAGCCTGGTGCAAACATCGGGTTAAGTCAGGTGTGCCAACAGCAGGAATATTTTGAAAAAGGAGAAAACCAACATAAAAGCAAAACTAGTTCAGCTCAGAACTATTCTTTCTTCCTCGTTTGCTTCGTTCATTTGGATGGCAAGGACTCTGGAAGAAAGATCTGCGCCATTTCTGCATTTATCTGCCGGACGCCGTGCCTGCAGCAGCATCATGCACACACAACAGCACAGCCAAGGCTGATTCACCTCCTGGTCCAGCTCTCGCTCCTCCCAGTGCTGGAGAAGAATCCAGCCAAGCATTAATCAAATTAATTTGGGCGCAATGAGATGCCATTTATGGAGGGCTAATGACTAACCTGGCTGGGCAACCTGCAGTTATAATGGCAGGTTTGAGGCTGTGTCTCATCCTTTCCTTCGTGAGCAATTCATGGCCACTCACCAGCTTCGGGCACTCCCACCGCTCGCGCAGGAGGTGCCGTGGCCACGCGGGAGCCCAGCCCGGCAGGCAGAGGGAGCTGCTCGCCCGCTCACCAGGGCTGCCCCCGGGCTCCCGCCAGCCATGGAAGGGGAGGGCAGCGAGCGCCATTGGGTGCTTTGCCCACCCGCCGCTGGCCTGCTGCTTCTGTCCCGCCCCGTCGAGGTCCCCAGTGCGTGCAGTGGGAGCTCCGGGCACCGCCGCAGCTGGGACGCTGAGCGGTGGCAGTGGGGCGGCTGCGTGTCCCGAGGGACCGGGTGCCGCGGGCTGGTGACAACAGTCACATCCCAATGGCTGCATTCCAACCACCACCGGCCAACGGTCATGTCCCAATGGCTTCATTCAAACTTCCCCTTCCCAACGGCCACGTCCCAACAGCCGCATTCCAACCGCCACCGGCCAACGGTCACGTCCCAATGTCCGTATTCCAACCACCACCAGCCAACCGCCATGTCCCAGCAGCCACGTTCCAACCGCCATGGCCAACAGCCATGTCCCAGCGGCCGCGTTCCAGCTGCCACCAGCCAACTGCCATGTCCCAATGGCCACGTTCCAGCTGCCACCGGCCAACAGCCACATCCCAACGACCACGTTCCAACTGCCATGGCCAACAGCCATGTCCCAACGGCCACCTTCAAACCGCCAATGGCCAACAGCCACCTCCCAACATCCACTTTCAAACTTCCCCTTCCCTACCACCACATCCCAATGGCCATGTTCCAACTGCCACCAGCCAACCACCACATCCCAATGGCCATGTTCCAACCACCAATGGCCAACTGCCATGTCCCAACAGCCATGTTCAAACTGGCATGTCCCGATGACCATGTTCAAACTGTCAAAGTCCAACGGCCACACCCAGCTGCCGTCTTTAAACTGCCCCAATCCAACTGCCTCATCCCAATGGCCACGTTCAAATGGCCACATCCCTGCTGCCACATCCTAATAGTCACATGCAAACACCACTGGCCAACTGCCACATCCCAGTGACCATGTTCAAACTGTCAAATCCAACTGCTAAATCCCGACAATCGTGTTTAAAGTGCCTCTTCCCAAATGCCACATTCCAACTGCCGTTTTCAAATGACCCCAACCCAACTGCCTCATCCCAACTTCATCCCAACTGCTGCATTCAAACTGCCACATCCCAACTGCCACATCCCAATGGTCATGCTCAAATGGTCAAAGTTCATTTGCTACATCCCAACGGTTATGTTCAAAGAGCCTCTTCCCAATAGCCACATCCCAACAGCCATGTTCAAACTGCCCCATCCCAACAGCCATGTTCAGATGTCCCCTTCCCAATGGCCACATCCCAATGGCCATGTTCAAACGTCCCCTTCCCAATGGCCACATCCCATTGGCCATGTTCAAACTGCCACATCCCAATGGCCACGTTCAAACTGTCGAAGTCCATTTGCCACATCCCAACGGTCATGTCCAAAGTGCCTCTTCCCAACGGCCACATCCCAACAGCTGTGTTCAAGCCACCGCAATCCAACTGCCACATCCCAACTGCCACATCCCAACGGCCATGTTCAAGCCGCATGTCCCCTCCCTGTGCCACGCTCCTCGCAGCCATGGCTCTCCTGCCTGCAGAGACACAGGGAGTCCGCTGGGGAGGAGCGAGGTGCTGCTGCATGGCTCCCCGTGAGGAGGAAGAAGGTCCAGCTTCCTCCTGCTCCCCCAGCTGGGCACTTCATGGCCTGGGGGACCCAGGGGTGCTGAGAGACAGGGGCCATGGGGTGCACCAGCTGCTGGGGACAGGCCAGCTCCTGCAAGTCCCCCCCATGTTCCTGCCGGACACCGTGCTCAGCACTTGTAGGACAGACCCCGTGACACTGCACTGCCATTCCTATAGCAGAGAACAACGTGTACTTCCCCTCCGGATTCTCCCCTCGGGAATGTTTAGTGATAACACAACACAATGATATCTTTTCACCTGTCTGCAGTTTATTGGTAATGAAAGAACTCAAGGGAAAGGGGGTATTGGGAGAAAGCAACAATGCGTTAAGATTCATGTAACAGAAGATTTGCAATAAGGCCATGCATACGTCAGCTGTGGAGGAGAAGAGGGAAAGGAATCTATAAAATATTAAAGCTGCCAAATACTCCGGAGAGCTGCTTCTCACTCCTAAATCTGACTACAGGGCATTATCACGTTTCTTCTGCTGACATGAATTCCCAATATAGCTGAAACAAGCATGTGGGCAACATGCAGGACACACGGAAGGCACAAGGAGAACACGGCCATTGAAAAAGCGACCTTAAGAAGTGAAAGGAAAGAGCAGATTCGTACACGCTCCTGCCCAGCCAGCACAGCACAGCAAGGGAAGTAGGGCCCTTGGATGAACTCTCCGGGGACAGGTATCCGCAAGGGAGGTATTTCCTAATGGGGCTGTAAATGTTTCATCCCTGGAGAGTGGTGGAGCTCAGAGAGGAGGCGGGCTGTGCCAACAGGATGGTGCTTCGCCGCAGATCTCCCTCCGGGGAGGAGGCAGAATGGTTTAAGGAAGTCGTGAAGGAAACAGTTCATTTCTTTGCCGGATACCGGTTCTGGATGCAAGGGGCTGTGCCACTGGCTGAGGACGGGAGATGCTTCTTTCCTTTGAGGGACTGAGGTCAGGGCTCAGTATTTGACACCTGAAGATTTGACCGTTGTGGTTGTGACACATCTCCGTACCGAGGAGGATCCACCTCCGGTAACGAAGCTGCCACCTCCAGAGCCGCAAATCCTTCCACTCCCAGAGGAGAAGCCACCGCTGTACAGCCCTCCTCCTACTCCACAGCTGCCTCCGACGACGCTTCCTCCTCCAACCACACATACTCCTCCTCCTACGCCACTGCCGGCACCAAAGCCACCAACTCGGCCTCCAGCAATGGTGGTTCTGCCTACCACGGCTGCAAGAGAAAAACAGGCTCACTGTGCATCAAGTGACAGCCTGGGAATCCGAGCGAAACTCAGGGTAAAAGCCATTCTGCAAAGAAGAGGCTGCAGAGCTACTTACAGACATTGACGTTGGATGGATTGTCTCCACACAGCCTGTGTAGGGAAAGGAACATGAGATGTCAATCTAATACCATACAGAGCACTTCAGCTCAGTGCAGTTTCACAGATACTTCATTTATTTCCTGCTTCTTTCAAGGCCAATCAACAACATTGGGACATAGTCCCTGTGGGGACCTTGTTTCAATTTTGGCCCTAAAAACTTGGGGAAAAACTGAGAGTAAATCAGAATCCAACCTTATATGGATTGTGAGAGAGCCTCAGTCTGCCCCAAGCAGAGGCGGTACCGTGGTCAGGCTAAAAGGACAGCAGGTCTCACCTGTTCTCCTCTCCCTCCAGCAGCTTCCTGTACATGGCAATCTCCACATCCAGGGCAATCTTGATGTTCAGCAGCTCCTGGTACTCCTTCAACAGGCGAGCCAGCTCCTCCTTGTCTTTGCTCAGGGCACATTCCAGCTCTTCCAGTTTCCTCCTGGCATCCTTCAGGGCCAACTCACCGCGCTCCTCAGCCTCAGCAATAGCTGCCTGCAGCTGCTGGTTCTGAGGAAGAAGAAGAGCACTTCCTCAGTCCCCTCCTGCACACCCTCCACTGCAGCAGCCCGCAAGGCACCAGCTGGGTGGCACCAGCTGTGGGGGAACAAGCACTCTCCTCCACACACGCTGCACTTCAGTGGCTGCGCTTCCTTCTCACTACCCCAAACACACCAGCCCAGCCTAATAGCAGAACCCCAGGAGATGCTCAGCAACCCCTACCTGCTTCTTCACGCTCTCAATTTCAGCCCGCAGCCTCTGGACGTTCCTGGTCAGCTCCTGGATCTCTATCTTGGTGTTGCGCAGGCTGTCCCCATGCCTGCCAGCAGTGCTCTGCAGCTCTTCATACTGAAAGCACAGAGACAAAGCAACCCATCAGTGAGAGAACCTCCTGAGAACTCACGCAGCCCCTTTGCCCCATGGAGGGGGAGACAGTGAGCAGCAGAGACTGCCCCAGCTGCCTTGGCTCTTCCGACTCACCCGGCTCTGGTACCATGCCTCAGCTTCAGCCCGGCTGTTCTGAGCAATCTGCTCGTACTGGCGCCTGACCTCCTCGATGATGCTGTCCAGGTCCAGGGGCCCGTTGTTGTCCATTGACACCACCACGGACAAGTCCCGGCTGATCGTCTGCATCTGAGCCAGCTCCTGCAACCGACACGGCAATGAGCAGGACACGCAAAGAAGGCAGGACAGAGCAGGGATGCCAGCAGCCCGAGTGATTCCCCACACCACAACCCCACGGGCACCCTTTCCTCCCTTGCTTCCTGGACTCACAACACCCCTCGTTGCAGGGGAGGCTCTTACCTCCTCATAGATGCACCTCAGGAAGTTGATCTCGTCAGTCAGAGCTCCCACCTTGGCTTCCAGCTCCACTTTAGTCATGTAGGCACCATCCACATCCTGCAGGAGAGATCACAGAGAGTGGTTTCATCTCCTCTTGGAAATCCGTCAGCACCACAGAAGTTGGTCCCCGCACACCCGCTCTCCTCCTGCCTCTGGGACTCACCTTCTTGAGCACCACAAACTCATTCTCGGCGGCTGTGCGCCTGTTGATTTCTTCTTCATACCTGTGGATGGGGACAAGACAAGATGAGTCTCCTGGACTGCTCGACCCATGGAACCCCCCCTCCTCCCATAGAAGCCTGCACCCCCCTTCGGGAGAGCTCCCAAGCAAAGGGAAGACAGGGCAGAAACCTGCAGGCTGGCCCAGCTCTCCTGCCTCGCTGCTTCCTTCTGTCTCTGCACTTACTTGGTTTTGTATTCCTCAACGTATTGCCGCATGTTCTGCAGCTCTGATTCCAGCTCTCCCCTCTGTGCCAAGAGAGACTCAAGCCTCCTCCTCAGGTTCTGGATGTAATTTTCAAAGATGACGTCCAGGTTCTTCCTCGGCCCCGAGGGCCCTTGCTGCTGGAGGAGCTCCCACTTGGTGGAGAGAACCTTGTTCTGTTGCTCCAGGAAGCGCACCTGAAAGCCCACAAAGGCTTGTGTGAGACATTCACCCTGCGATCCTGGTAGACATCATGCTCCTCAAACCTCCTGCTTCTTCTGGAGGCCAAGGGAATCATTTCTCCAATGACCAAATGGCTGGTTGAAAGCCATTGTTCCAGGAGAAGGTTTCCTCCTTTCCTTCTCCTCTTTTCTTTCAATTATTCTTGAACTTATCCTCATTTCTAACTCCTATATTTATCCTCTTTTTTGAATACCTATAAGAATGTTTAGATTCCAGATCAACAGCTTGCTTCCATTTTCAGCTGCAAATTTTGACACACATTAATTTGCAGAAGCATTATATCTTTTTTTTTTTTTTGCATTATAATGAATGAAATCTCTTGTGTTTCTATATCTCTGTTCTCTCTATATGTGAGAACATTCATCATAGAAGATACAAAAAGTATTCAATACATGTCCTATATTTAAAAAAAGGACAGACTTAAAGAACCACTTAGGATAACTGAGTGTACCATGATCACTTTGGCCTGACTCCCCACTGAAGGCTACAGATAAAAGGTCACAAAGAATTTGTGCCAAGTGACCCTAGAGAAAGCCCTTTGGTCTCCCTGTCGATGTAAAATTTTCGTGTTTCCTTGACAGGACTCAATGAGAAGAACCCTGCCAGCCTCCCAGACCTGCCAACGCTGAGCTGGGAAGGACAATACTCCCCTCTCCACCGCACAGGAAAGTTCCTCAGAGTCCCCGTTCCCAAGCAGACATAGTTCCAGCCTCTCACCTTGTCAATGAAGGAGGCAAACTGGTTGTTAAGAGTCTTGATCTGCTCCTTCTCCTGGCACTTCACTTGTTGGATCTGAGGATCAATGTCAACATGGACTGGCCGCAGGAGGGTTGGGTCAACCTGCACCGGCTGGATGCCTCCGGGGAACCCCGGACCACCTCTCACAGGGCCACCAAAGCTGCCTATTCCTCCACCAATGACACCTCCTCCAATGCTGCCAAATCCTCCTCCAAAGCCTCCACCAAAGCCAACAATTCTACATCCGTATCCACCGCCATAAGAGCCACCCATGGCAATCCTTCCGCTGCCACCCAGGTTATGGAGGCTCCTGCTGCTAAAACCTCCACAATATCCGCCGCCTCCAGTTCCCCTGGATGTGGAGAACGAGCTATAGCTGATCCTGCTTCTGCCCCCACTTCCTCCAAAGCCACCACCGATGGCAGAGCAAGAGCTGTATCCCCTTCTGCTTCCGCCTCCAAAGCTTCTGCAGATTGACTGCCGAGACATGGCTGCTTCTTCCCAGTAGAGTTGAGGAGAGGAGAAAGACCAACGGAGCTGTGCTGCTGGGGATGAACGCAGAGAGAAGTGCGCTCAGTCTTCTCTGGCTCCACGGCTTCAGGCATTCCCTTTTATCTGTTTCTGGAGGTGGGCTGAGTCTACATGGGCGTGAAGAGGAAACAAATTTACTGTCTTCATCAGCTTGGTGCGGTTAACAGATTTTTGCCAAATTGTTGACTCCACCCAGAAATACGCTTTGCAATGCAGAAGAGAATGAAAGAGCAAGAGCATTGAAACAGGTCTCAATGAGTAAGTGGACTCTCATATCTTTGTGGCATCTGGAAAAATATGTTTTATAGAGATGTAGTCATGTTCTTCCCTCCTCCCACCTTTCTATCCATTCTTAACAATTTCTCAGTTTATCTGGATCCGGATCTGTCGCTTAGAAGCTCGGAAGTGTCAGACAAGCATTTTGGTGAAAATCAGCTAGAATGAGACTTTCACAATTCCCCCTAGCACACCCTGAATTTCCTTCTTATGTGGAAAATTGCTGATGGCTTTCCAAGAAGCAGATTACCTGTGTAAAGCAAGAATACCACACATTAACATTTACCAAGTCAGCATTTCTTTTTTATCCAGAAAGGAGGGGCTTAGTTCCTCCCCTAAGAGCATGCCTACCATCGGTTGGGATGGGAGTGCCTTCAAGGGCAAAATCCTGCAGAATGTGCCTCCCAGAGCATGAGATATCCGAGGACCCAGACACCGAGCAGCAGAGCAGAACAAACTAGAGAACATGGATGGCCAAGTTCCTTCCTTCTGTTTTTCTGATGGGCACAGGGGCTGCTGAACCTGCAGAGGAGTGGAAGGACACATCCAACGCTAGAAGTGGTAATGATGACTGAAGACAGAAATATAGCAGAGAAATACAGGCAGAGATAACAATGACTTGTGAAAATAATATTTTTGACTTAAGTTGGTAGATAAAGGATCGGTCTGAGTTCATCATACTTGATCATTTCTAAATAAGGGGCAACTAAAAGGTTGAGGAAGCTCTGATGCTTTCTTAAGTAGCTAGAGGTACAGTATTGCGGTAAATATGAAGTCTTTTAAAAGCTATGGCAAGGACACCTAAGACCACAGGAACTTTTCTGGGGGAGACGAGGTGCTGACTAAATTCACTTTAGAAAAATGTATTTTTAAGAAACCACTTGCTGCTTCAAGTTATCTGGCTATGAAATAGGAAATTCACCTGCAGATACTTTCTGGGTCTTATTAATCAAATATACGTTTTAGTTATGTGTATAAACCTTAAGAAAAAAAAAATCTTTTCCTAGTGCTTAATCCAAAAATCATCAAAAAATGTGAAGGGAAATACAATTTACAGTCCTCTAAGCATTTCAGGAGTCCAATATTATACTACATTTAAGCTTCCAAAGTGGAATACACATCTGGTGTGTTTGAATTTTCAGAATCTCCCATAAGACTTGTGCAATGAAGTGTTGTTTGAAAATATCACTAGGTATCAGCCTTCAGCCACAGACACTTCAAAGCCTTAGGAAAACTAGCCCACAGAATAGCTAGAGGAATCCAAACCATAAATGCCGCTGAATGCCACTGACATGGAGGATGCTTGGTACCACAGCGTCTTCATGCAATGGGGCATAGGAGAGTGGAGAACATTACCCTTGAGGGACTCAAGGAACACTTGGCCAAGGGCAGCTATCCCTACTGCAGAGAGGGGACACCTTCTCTTGCAAAAACAACTTGAATTCAGAGGGTCTGGTTTCTTGGTCGTTATGCCCAGAACAGATAATTAAGCCCTCTGCTTTGTGCTGCAGTCCACTGCTCCCGCTCATTGGGTGCAGTCCCAGAGAAACGTAAGGTAGCTCAGCTTTTTGTTAGGAAAGAACAGGTTGTATCTTCTCATGGCCTCCCTCCAGATTGCCAAACACATGGGAGATGCTTTTCTCGGTAGGCAGCATGAGTTGCTTGTAACATCCCACATGGCGGCTCCACAACCAGGGGCAAAATCTGTTAAGTCAGCCAAATGCCTGGATGCTGACCACATTCGGCACATACAGATAAGACGCCCAGATTGAGTCACTCTGACGTCTTCAGACAAGATGTGCAGATTATTCCAGACCTAGAGTCGCATCAGCCTCCTCCAGTGAAACTCGATAGGCAGCCTGGGCTCCAGCAATTCCTTCTGATCTCTTACGCAAGGAGCTGTGCACAGCAAAAATCATCAACACTAGGCAAAA
>VXAA01002436.1:0-97442 GCA_013399115.1 Anseranas semipalmata
CACAGTGTCTCTGCCACCCTCCAAATTAAATTAAAAGTGTTTCTTAAATTATTTTGGCTTAGGATTTTTAAGTCATTATCAGACTTAAACTCTGCACTTAGAATTCCTGGGATCTTGTGAGATTGGACACTGGGAAACAAACAAACTAACTAACAAAAAACAAACAAACAAACAAACAAAAAAACATTTGTGAAGAATCATTTTTCTGCAGTATTAAAACCAAGAAAATTGCAAAAGAAACAGGAAGCAAAAAGCACTTTAAAACATTTTAGGTTGTCTCTAAACTGTATCCTGCCACCTGCAAGAGCCA
Organism: Anseranas semipalmata; assembly: GCA_013399115.1. NCBI lineage: Eukaryota > Metazoa > Chordata > Aves > Anseriformes > Anseranatidae > Anseranas > Anseranas semipalmata. Next base: position 311 of record VXAA01002436.1, read on the forward strand.
GCAGAGCAGCAGAGGGATAGTACAGTTCAGTTGAGTAAATGGAGGAGCTTTAGTCTGGTTTGCTTATTTTGTGAACATAAATGATGTTTAGTACAAGCTTACCGATATTGTTCTATAAGTATGTTTGAGGTAGAACATTAAACTTCTGCTGATCTACTGGGATCAAGTGATTTCTTACTTCCTTGCTAGCTGCTGGTGGTGAAATATATTCAGGTAACTGCTCTTGGAGAAGTGAGATATTAGATATCATACAGATAGATATCTATCTGTATGATAGATAGATATGATAGATATGATTAGATATCATACAGAGAGGAGCAATTGTCAGAGAATACTGAAGTTATGGCTCCAAGAAAAACTTCTTCAGTAAACTTTGTAACTTGGATGATAGTTGAGATTTCATTATCACCGCAAAATTCCCAGATTGCAAGGGTTAGACAGAAGAGTTAGCAAAATGAAAAATTGTTATATGAAACCTTTTCAATAGACCTTAAGGAAAGAGCTTTAACCATCAAATCAGATTAAATCATTTTATGGATGATATGGGATTACAATAAGTCAAAGTAATAACAGGATCCTCAAAGTGAACATATTCCAAATTACCCTAAAAAGTTCAAAAAGTCTCTAGGTAGGGAAAATACTAGAGATTGTTACCCTAGGAGTGACAAATACATGCAACAGGAAGATTTTAACCTGTAAATCCTGTTATTTCAGTTTTGAAATTAAAAAAAATACAAAAAGTTGTAGTATCTTCAATATTTATGTTATATTCTCACAATGAAGCCTTTACTCATGACAGAAGATTAAGGTTGCTATTCTCCGTTAAAGAAAATGGAATCTCACTTTTCCTTTAAATATATATATAAAATTGTGTTGTAACACACAAGAGAATGTAGGATTTAGGAGGAGGAATAATTTTGCTTCTTCTCTAACTGCAATAAGAAGTCTACTGCATAATTAACCCCACCTCCCTATCTCCCGGATTTTTCATGTTTCTTTGAAACGAGTGTCTCTCTTACATCTCTTCTCCAAATGGCTACTGGTCAATCAGGGAAAACCAAGTGACTGAGAGGTGAGGAGCATTTCTTCTCTCTTCTTGATGGCACAAACTGTGTTCAGTGTGCGCCAGTTACGGCAAACACGAGCAACACTATCCCTGAGTCTTTGGCAAAGGTTTTGGCTAAATGCTCCAGCTGTTCTGGAAGTTTTCCTGCTCAGTGTTGGGCTTAATCTCAGTCACTGTGAAATCTCAGCAAGGTCCACTGTCCCTGGAGAAGCCACAACATCTAGGGATACACTCATATGTTCAACAGCTACTTTGCTAAATTTTTAGAGCTGAAATTGTAACTGCTAATGATTCTTATTTTTGATGGAGTCATTGAAAAGTTCCCCAGATTTTTGATTTAACACTAGATATCTTTTTTTGGCCTTGGATAGATATATTGAAACAGTTAAGCTTGTTAGAAGTAGATGTTAGTCCAGATGGAATTGAAACCAGATTTCTGAGGCAGGAGTCTGAAGTAACAAATTATTGACACATTTCATTACTTTTACTACATTCTAAAATATTGGACAAATAAGTAATATAAATTCACAGCTTAGATAGCTTTTGGAACAAAAGGAGGCCATGAATTCTTTATGGTCAAACATGATATCTAATCACTCAACTAACACCACTTTGTTTAAAACTGCAGATGTCATTTTTGGGTTAGATTTTATATTGCGGTGTTTTTTGTTTTTTTTTTTTCCTTTGATGATCAAAATTTGGACGATTTCTTTTGTTATATGAATTATCCTGTGTTACAGTCTGACATCTATTGTTATGGGGTGGAAATCTACAGAAAACTTGGCTTCAGCTATACTGCTGTAATGGCTTAATTGTTATTTAGAACAGAAAATAGCAATGTTGATAGATCAAAGTCTTCTCAAAACTAAAATGAATTCCTCTGATACTCCAGAGGTTTTGTATGCACATTGGATCATATTATCTACAATTCTTACAATAATCATTTTATGTCTGTCTATAAACACAGAGCAGATGCAGGTTCCCCCTTTTCTTAATGCCCTTATGTATCCAGCATCAGGAGAGGCTGGCTTAGTGTGCAGTCAGTTTATATAACTTTCTGCATCCAGCAGATAGCATACTGCTTTGTTAGCCCATTCAAGAGCTGGCTTTATGTTTGATGAAAACTGGTGGGAAATTTAGTGCATTTTCTGGACAATACAGAACAGCAGAACTTTGTTCTGCAGAGTGGATCTCCTTTTTCCTTTGAACAAAGGGGCAGTATGATATGGTGAGATATGTTTTTTCCCTAGTTATGACAAATTTCATTTCCATGTGAGCTGCTCAATTGAAGGTGTGTTTGGAATCAGGCCAGAGGAACAACAAAAGGGGATATGCAGTAAGAAAGGCCTCTTGTACCAGCTGGAACTGGCAGAGGATTCCTGCTACTTTTCATATATTTCCAGGCTATCTTCTTGAGAGCTGCAGGATGCAGAGCAGGAAGTTGACTGCATCTTTGTGGCTTGCACAAATTGCAGTTGCTCTCAGATCACGCATTATTTTTGAAGGGGCTCAAGGAAAACAGTGTTTTTCCTTTGGGCGTTAATGAAGAAGATACACAACCGAAAATACTCTATTTTTGCATGAAATTCTGTGTACCTGATTACAGTAAGGAATACTTCCTCTGCTTTGTTTATCACTTGTAGCTTTATGTAATTATGTTTCTAGTAGTGTTGTCTCAGTTATGGTTGAATTACAGAGGTATGAAAATAGGAATACACTTTCAGAGACTTTATCATGCCCTTATGTTACCTAACTTATAGAGGAAAAAGGCAAAAAATGCATTTTTTCCCACATTTTTCTTCAGAAACCCAGTAATTATTGTCCCCTATTTATATTTAATTGTTGATTTCCTTAGTGGAGTTGGAGGTGGAAACTCAATAAAAAGAAGTCTTCAACCATAACACCAAAATATGTGAACCTTTTGTTGGAAACCCAGACACTTCATTCTGAGGTTTTAAGTGAAACCACAACCAGTTCTAAAAAGAAATCCCACTGCCCTGAATATTTCTGCTTAATGGCAAATCTTCTATGAAGGTCCTTGTTCAGTAGAAATAGGCCAGCATTTTTTTAGTTGTTTGGTTGTAGTTAAAATAATTTTCAGTTTGATTTTTTTAAAAGCAACTCTTTTAATCATAAATTTACCTTTTTTAGACTTGGAAACTTTATCAACAAAATCTAGAATATGTGTCAGATATGTAAATACTTTATATGTCATATACGTAATGATATCATAGAAATTTCATAGACAGTTGACCAAGCCCTATGTGGTATGAAAATATAAATTACCTCAAAAGAAATACTTTGTAGAAAGCTGATCAGTGTTGTTTATTAACATTCCAAGTGTTAAACATCAGCCAAACAAAACAAAAATTCAAGTACCATAACTCAGAATAAAGGATGAGAAGGAATATTCTACAAAACTTGGTACAAAGCTACATTTGTACATAAAAAAATGTCTTTGGGTTTTGCATCCATACTCATCTTCTTCACATAATTTAATTGCGATAGAGACAAATTACTAAAAATGGAAAAAAAATGCCATATCAGTTTCAATTGCATCCTATTTTGCATCCTATATACTGAGTATTACCAAACCAATAAACAATGAATTCACAAGATTTTGATTCCCTTTCTCTTTCTAAGTAAAAAGCTGCCCAGAAAAAATTAAGCACATAAAAAAATGCAGCCTTATACAATGAAACAGAATTCTGCAGAAATGAGTCCTGACACTTGGGAATAAAAGGAAATTAATTGTTTCATTTTATTTTATTTGAAATAAAATGTTTTTTTTTTTTTTTTTTTTTTTTTTTTTTTTTTTTAAGATTCAAGGCAAAAATTACAGTTATTCAGCTAAGGGATGAAGCAGTTAAAAAATAATTGCAGCTAGAATTATTTTGCACTGTCTCCTGAGAGATGGCTTGTATATACTGCCACATTTATTTTCTGTACACAGAGACATGCATGGGAAATACGTTTGCATGTAGGAGACTGCTGCCTGAATATGGTATTAGTTATTGTAGGCCACCCACAACAACTCCACATTGAAGTAACTCTTCACCACCAGCAATGATTCAGTTAACCTTTGATTAAACATAGGAATTTAAACTATGAAAAGGTCTGAAACCTGACACAGTCCTTTGACACCATGGTGTCTGTCATTAAAGATAACCCTGCATTAGGTACTGATTTCTGAAAATAGAATTAAACTACCTTGGTTTTCGATCTTAACCCTTCTATATTACCAATGTAACCCTGCTGTGTTAGGAGTCTTCCTGAATTACTGCTTCTCCTTTCAAGTCTGTGTGTTTGTGAAGGAGCTTTAAGGGGAGCACAGGGGCCAGTGAGCACAAACAGGGCAACCCAGTCACCAGCAAATGAAATGACTATCTGGGTCAAAGTGATCAGTGGACCACAGGAANNACAAAAAAAAAAAAAAAAAAAAAAAAGGACATCAAAACAGACTGACAGACATAGTGACATGGTTTCCTTTTCAGTAGTTGTGTCTCACCTGGATATCAAAGAGAAAATAAAGATGTCAGAGGAGCACAACTCAGCAGCAGATTTCCACTGGAAAATGATGTGGAGGGATCCAAAGTTCATAGCCTATTAAATATGAGAAAGTCTTTGGATTTACACCATTTTTGAGAAATTGCCCATCATTTTTTTTTTTTTTTTNNNNTCCCTTCATTTTTTTTTTTTTTTTTTTGCGTAAGTCATGCACTGCAACTGAGCTGGAATAAACCGGATCCTGGCTGGGAATTGTCCAGGGACTGAATATGCTGCAGAGGCAGCTTTCACACCCCTAATCACCAGCAACACTGTTGAGGACCATCACCCCATAAGGAGACTGATCTTGGAAGTACAGCAATCATCTGGTCTGAGCAAAGCAAAACCTGTCCGACAGCAGAAGACTTCTCCTAAAGCTAAACATGAGAACGGACCAGACTCCACAGGGGACAATGCCCTCCCCAGCCCTCTCCAAGTTATCCCTATGACCCTGGATGCTGGAATTCCCACCAGCCTTTCCAAGCCACTGGCAAACAGTTACACAACTTTTAGAGAGAAGAATCTTCTTTTTCCCCAGCAGAAGGCAGTTGTCAGCCTATACCTTCTTGGCAGCACACACAGGAGGTTCATATCCCTCAAGTACTCATAGCAAACCAAAAAAGGGAAAGAAGAGGCTTTATGCTGTTTTCTTACAGCTCCATGATGTATGGGCACAAAGCCCATGAGGGAGAGCTTGGTCCTTGACAAGTCTTCAAGTGGCACCTACTTCACTTTGTCCCAAGGGGCTGTAGTGCAGCTGCAGTTTCCTCAAATTAAAGCCCATCCTGCATGTCTCTCTCTAGCTAAATTTCTAGTTCCTCTTTGCAGGTGTCATGTGAAGAAACAGCCAAAAATTTGCAGAATGATTAGTTGCAACAGGGCTGTTGAAAGTTTCTTTCTGAATGGAGTTACGGAGTTGTTTCTGGATCATGCCCACATTAGCATTTACCCATGCATTTTCAATGGAAGGAAAAAAAAAAAAGGACAACCTAAGGAAGCTTCAGTTTAAAGCTGAAAGTAACAAGGAAAGATGGCAGGGGTTGAAATGACTCCCTCAGAGATGTGGCCTTTAAGGAAGGAGGAAGGTACAATCTTACCCTTGTCAGTGAAGCTTATTTCACAGAATGAAAAAGGGCATTGCATTTTGGCAGGGTCCTGCTGGCTGAGTATTAGTGCTGTTTGTTGTGTAATCATTGTTTCAGATAACAAAGTGCAGAGCACTAACTGGAGATAAATATTTTGGGCTGCATAGAGTAACCTGATATTTCCTGGTGGAATACCAAGTTTATCCCATCCATGACACTAATCTCATAATTCACTTGCTGAGCACTAAAGATTTCTCTTACTAATTAGATCTGTTTGATAATCCACCCAATGTTTTGACATACTTAGTATGTTGCTGTTCATATTCCTTCCTGGATAACAGTTTAATATGGTGATTTGCAGATGCCAGCAGGGGAGTCAGAAAGATGGATGCATAAACTGAGTTTCTCCACCTGTCAGTTGATGATGCAGGAACCTGGTGGACACCAAAATCTTTGTTTTCCCTGCCTTGCTATTTTGTGCAAAAGCCTTGTTGAGTGTTGTTTCTGACAAACAGAATACAGAAAGAAATAACACCAATTAGCCTTTCCTGACTATATATTTTGTGAAAAAAAAATTATTATTTTTTTTCTTTTTAATTACATTATTTTCTGGATTAAGGGCCACAAATTCAGGATCCATTTTGATAGACACTGAACATGCCCCAAAGTGCTGGGAGCTAAGGACATCAAGAGACAGACACAGTGTTAAAACCTGAAGAAAGTGTATGGCCTTGGTATGGATAGTGTATGGATAATTCAATCTCTATTGAAGAAGAATCGTAACTGTCCATGCAATCACAAATGTTAGTTCCTTAAAATGGGTTTATATCAACTTCATTATCTAAATTCCCTTGCCCATAGTACAAGCTTAGACACTCATCCCACAATTAGAGATCTACATCTAACTTCTGCTTGAACTGCACCCAAAATTTTCACAGTCTGTGAATGGCCCAAACAATAGGGTTGCTGTGCATTAGGCCATTCATCTTCTCTTATTCATTGTGTGTGATATGTTCTGAAAGTGCTGGTTACTGGATGTGCTCTTAAAAGGGTAGAGAGGTGAAGAATGTTCCATTTAAGAAATCTGCAGTAGCAGGTGCAGCTTTGGGCTCTCCAAGGTGGCACTAGGGCTTTTTATAAGTCAACAAGTTGACATGTAGAACCATGTCCTCAAAACATTCCAGTGTCTAACTTGTCTAAGGTGGAAATGTCTAAACAGACCCAAGCATGTAATATAATGATGCTGATTCAGGCCCCTTTAGATATGTATTAGTGATCCTGAAAAGGAGTGTTTGAATTAGCGTGGGATGTGGTGCCAGAGCTCATTCATGGCAAGAGATTCTTCTGACCAGAAGATGAAGAGCAGAAAGAAGGACATTAAGTCCCATTTTCACTCTGGGGCCACAAGCTTCCAGGTCACGTGCAGAGCTGATGAGCACTGAAACAAAGTCACTTGGCAAAGCTGCCAGGAGAAATGGCCCTTCAGCCATTAAGCCTCCATTCAAATCAACAGTTCTGTGGTACATGCTCCATAAGCCTATCTTAGAGCTGAGGTGCTCAGACTGAAATCCTCACTGTGCTTGAACAGCACCAGGTCCCCTCTGCTGTACAACAGGCACCATGCAAACCTGGATGTGGAGCTGGAGCACCTCCTGAGCAGCCATGAGCACTGTGGTGTTTTTACGTGGTGCTTATGGCCTGCAGATGAGCAAGTGGCTTCTTTCTGTGCTCTTTTTGTCTCTTCGGAGCTGCTCAATTCACTGCTTTTGAAACTCAAAGTGGACAAAAGGGCACAAATAACTGGATTTCTCCAGCTTTCTAAATATTGATTTACTTCTGGTTTCTGTAAGAAAATGACATGGAGTCCTACTAATATCTAAGGTTATCTGTGGCCTTGTGACCTGTGAATGGTAACCTCAGTGCGACTCTGGTTCAAACACTAGAAAGTGAAAGGTCAGAGAAACAAGATAGCTTACGTATGGCAACAGGATTAGCAGTTTGGGCTGCTCTGAAGATATTAATTTGAACCATCTTATGGCAATATCACTCAGGTGCACTTAAGAGAAAAAAGGATTGTTGAACTCTTGAAAAAACACAGTGTTCTTGTATTGCTAAGTATGATTCCAGAATAAATAAAAGCACCAAAATGAGCTGATTAGTTGGGGAGCTAAAAATATAAAATTATAAGGATATATTTTCATTTCCTGGTGACTATCCCTCACGACTCAAAAAACCCTATTGCAATATGATTTTTGGATCATACAATAAAACCAGTATGCAAGAGAGTAATTAAAGACTTTCAGGGTAATGCATTATGCATAAGTTGGCTAAATTTAGGCTGCAAGTACAAACTGAATTCTTGCATTTAAAACTGCTGAGTGTTTGTCTTGAAGACTATTTTAATGTGGTTGTGAAATATAATTTAGTTCCCATCTCAAAGTATGGCTTTCTTTTTCTTTTGCTGCTTCCTTAGGCTTCCTGATGTGTGCTCTGTGTACTTATCTCTGGTGTAGTCAGATTTTGGTAAACACAAGACTTTTTACAATGGTTTTGTGTGATCCTCTTTTTGCCATCACCTGTATTTTCTTGGATCAACGTTTTGCTCTGTAAATATCACTACTTTCCTTAGGGAAGGTCTGCACTGTTATAAAACCAATGTATTTTTAATCCATTTGGGATAAACTGAAAGCAGTGGGAATTCAGTACTTTTAAAACTGAAAACATCTACCTAAATATAGACTTAACTTTGACTATCCATCCTGGATGTCCTAACCATTTTTATTAGTCCCTTTAGCTTCCTTTTTTCAGATCTTTCGTTGCAAGTTTACTTGATTCTGATGATGAATTGAACTTTGGGAAAGCTTCCTTTTGAACCATAGATGGCAGCAGACAGCAGAAACTTCAGAAATAAGGGTTCCTCCGCATCTCTGAGTGAAAGTGTGCTGGCAGAATAGCTTGCTTTGTTGTAGGATGGGTTCTCAATCACTCTCTCACCACATTCTGAGGCATATTTAGCCTCAGAGTGTAAATATGTTTTACATATTTAGATTATACTTCATCGTATTGAAAATAAAAGCATTTTTTTTCTCTTTTTTCCTGTGTGCTTTCATGTGCAAAATTTTAACCTGAATATGTTAGCGTTGCCATATAACTCTCCTTTGATTTCCTGCCCTATCCATTGACTTGCAGCAGTATCATTTAATCTACTTTAGATTATATCTAAGTGAAGCAGTTTTGCTGATCTGGTCCTTGGGCTCACAGTGGAGTCTCACAGTGTCCTGAAAAAAGATTTGGGAGATGCTGGTGTCATATGAATTTCCACAAGTCTCACAATGGAAAAGACATAGTCTTGCCTAAGTCTTTTTTAATAAACCCACAGTCCCAGTCACAGAGATAAATTTTCCATCTTTTCATTTTACCCTGTTGGGAACTCAGAAATGCTCTTGCTTACAAGGTTATTTTTACTACACAAAGTCCAACGTATTTGTTATTGTCTTTTCCCATAGCCTTGAAAACTTCAAACAAACTCCAGAGCTTTAGTAACCTACATAAGGCGAGTAAGTGTATTGGTCTTCTGTAAGTGAAACTAGACATATTGCCACCTACGTGCTTATGTGCCTGTCTCCTCCTGTGGTAAACCTAGCATTTAGTGGGATAGCCTTTGGCTAATGATGCTGTACTTCTTAAAAGTTAGTGACATTTATTTTGTATCATCTTTGGCTTGTGGCCAGGCAGTCTGAAAGCCAGCACCTCCACTCCACAGGGGTTGCTTTACTGTGTGCACAGCGCGGGGCTGTGCAGAGGCATGTGAAAAAGTCTTGTGAAAAAAGTGTCTTGTGAAGAAGTGCCATCATGGTGGCTCCTGGGCCATGCTCTTCTCCAGTCTAGGGACAGGGACCTTTTCTAGGAGAAGCAGGTAGGAGGAAAACAGGGGGCTGGAGGACTCCCCCATTCCCTGGATGAAGATGCAGATAACCCTGATGTGGCTTTCAGCTAGAAAAAGTGGGGCAGCTGCTAGTGATCGGGCATTGGGAAAGGATTTATGGTACCCAGGATCTGTGCCCAGGATGCTCTAAGGAGTTTTTCTTTTTTATTTTTATTTATTTTGTTTTTTTCACTAGAGAGAGACTCCCTGGAAGGACTGAAAGAAACCCAACAGAAAGGACAGAAATGGTGACTCGCAGCGTGATACTCGCTCTGCATGAAGGCAGAGCAGAAGATTGGAGACAACAACCACTGCATGAGTCCAGGAGAAGAATTTTGCCTGGGGCTTTCACAGAACAAACAGCACTGAGTGAAACTTTCAAAAAGGGTTTAAATAATCATCTGTGGTGGATGAAAGATGAACTCCAAAGCAGAAGCCTTTAAATGAAAAAAAAAAAAAATTAAATTAAATGAAAGGTTTGCTTCAAAAGAACAAGAGTAAAACTTATATCCAGGAGTTCTGCTCCATTACTCAAAAGAAAATAAACCAGTGTTTCAACAATGCAGCTGAATGAGATCAGGTCTGAGACTTGTACTTTCCTTGAGAGCAGACAATGATTCTAAATATAAGTATGAGAGGGCTGCAAAAGGATGGAGATCCACATCTTTTAGTGGAAGAATAAATATTATCCAAAGCTGATTTATCTACTGGTGGATTCTTGTCTCATGCTAAAAGCATGAGCTTTTTCTCAGACAGCATATTAACAAAAATTCCTACAAGAATGGACTGCTTTTTAAGTCTTGCTTTAGATTTTACCATATGTCAATGTATCTCCACTGCATTGTAAATATTAAATAAAAGTAAGAAATAAAATGGCCACACTGATCCTTTTAGGCTTTGGAAAATTAATTGTATACCAATTCCCTTTTGATAAATACAGAAAAATAATAATCTAAATTGAAAATAAAGTTTTTTTCTAAGCCCTGGAGGCAGAGACACCCTATAGTTTTGTCAGGTGTCATATGCATTGTCATTATTATTCATGCTTTTGCAAACAGGTAAAGCTGCATCTGACACTGCGTCCTAGATATAGCTGACAGCAATCTTATCTATTTGAACTCTGAGAGAAATTATTTTGCATGAAAATACATTTTTTTTGTCATCACACATACTACTATGGATTTTTTTGATGCTATTGTTCTTTTAAAATATTTACTATAATGCTCATGATAAAGGGTATGTCTGTTTTTCTCCTTTATTATTATTATTTTTTTCTATCCTGCCATACATTTCCATTCCTCCCTTTTTTTTTCTGAACTACCTAGAATTAAATATTATGCTCATTGTTTCTCTGTTTTTTTATTTAATGTTTGCTTGACATTCATCTTCCTACAGATTCCCCTGCCTAATTCTTCTTAATTTTCCTCCTTTTCCTGTGCATTCATCTTTGTTATTTCTCCATATTCTTTTTGTCAGACTGACTTCTTTCTTTTGCTGGCCTTGCACTCAGTTTCCTAATCATATCCATTTGCATTCTTTGCTGTATTATCCTGTAACAGCCACTTTCTCACTCTTCAGTTCCTTCTTACTGTTCTTAGTATCAAGAGTCTCCAATTTACTTTTCACTGTTTCAGAGTGTCTTTCCTCCTTTTCCTATTGGGCTGAAGCGGGTGCCTATGAGTTATTTTTCTCTATGCTCCTATTAGGGCTCCTGGAGGTGCAGAATCCGCAAATCTGGCAAAGAATCCACTTTATGTTTAAGTAGAAAGAGATTATATTGGTTCCCTCTGTGTGCGTGTCTATTTTTGCCTCCACGGCCTTGCAGAACAAATGACTGTCACGTCCGTCCCATGGGTTTGGCAGGGACCAACCTGGTGATCCCCATAGCTCATGTTCTGGTTGTGAACAAGAGCATCCACAGGTCCTTTGACTTTGGTTAAATGTGGCATTTCCCTTCCTGTGAATGAGCCATAGGGACACTATTAAAGTGAGAGAAAGCTGAGGAACATAATGAGAGAAAGATATTGCATGGTAACACTTTGGGTCTCAGGATTGTCTCTACCAAAACACAGGACTAGGTCTTCATATACTTTAATATATTAGTGTGGTTGTTCTGGTTTTTTTTTTGGTCATATTTACAGTACATATCCATTCTTTAATTGAAGACACTGATTCAGAAAACTTCACAGGCTACATATATGGTAATTAGCTCTGTTCCTGACAGAAATTTTAGCCAATGAAGGAATAAAGGCTCTCATTTCACAAGAATTTAGACAGACACAGGTGTTATTTCATTATCAGTCCTTAAAATTCACACAACAGAAAAAAAAAAAAAAAACATTTTTTACAGGAAACTTTCTACTTCTAAAGGATTTGCTATGGAGCTATCTTGACATAAACATAAGCAGCATGTCTTTCCAAAGATTCATAATAATTTGTTCCCTCTGCAAAAATTGAAAAAGGGCGCAAACATACACACACACACACAAAACCCACCAAAGCATGCAAAAACAAACAAGACTCATAGATTCCTGCTCCTATGGGGAGCCAGGAAGAGGGGGTTTTGGATGCTCCATAGGAGTGGGGAGTTCCTACACAGTGTTGCAGGTGTGGCAGGAGCTATAGGAAATATGGAGCTGCTATGTCCCATGGTTAATCCCTTCCCCTCCAACTCTTCCTTGTCTGTATTTTCCCTCTCTTCAGAACAGTATCATATCCCTGTCTTCTCTCTTTCCTGTTCTTACTCCCCTGCCCTCCATATGCTCTCTCTTAATCTCCTCTTCCTTCTGGCATTTGCACTTTTCATTTATTTTTGGTGCTTCCTGGATTTTTTTTTTTTTTTTAATTTGTATTTATTTATTTGGACTGAGATTACAGTTCCTCTAGATAAATTTTTAAAAAAGATTTTGATAGATTGTGTCAAGCTTTCTTCAGACACATGGATTTGTGTGTGTGTATGTTTGTGAACACCACAGGTCACAGTCAGGCAACGCTATGCGTGTTTTCTGTATTCAGGGGTTACTGCCTCTCTCCTTGAGCCGTCCAGCTCATGTAAAAACTGGTAGGTAGGGATGCCTTTTGGCACAACTGCAGCATAGTCTGGCTGTAAATTAAGCTTGATCCTACCAAGAGCATTAAACTCTTGTTGCGATTGTTGCTTCAGGTTTGTTCTTCCCAAAGCAGAAGAGTGCTGTGGCAATCCCAAGTGAGGTTTTTTAAGGCATGGTCGGAGCTGTGGTTTGAGATGCAGGTCTACAGAGAAAATATGTTTGTATTATAGCCAGAAGGGTTTATTTAAGGAACTGTGTCTTGGGAACCTGTTGTACAGATTACTATAAATGTAGATGACTTGCCTACTTACTAGGCAAGTACTGGATGCTAAGGCACTTAGAAAAGTGCATTTAAATTATATCTCCAGCCTTAGAAGATATTAAAAACTAAGGATCTCTATGTGATGGAAAACACATTTACTGATTTAGGAAAATTATGTGTATTCCTATTTTAAAAAGAAGAAATTTAACTGTGAAGAGTAAACAATGAAGTTAACATTACCATTGGCCATTAACTATTCTTTTAGTTTCTTCCAAGGCAAATGCCACTTTATATGATGAAATCTAGAAAGACCACTTTTTACTAATTGTAACTCTTCAATTCATGCAGTTCCTACATGTTCAACTTAAGGAGCAAAATTTGCTTTTATGGAAGTACTTCCTTGCAGTATTTAGAACAGTGTTGTTTTAAAAAGCTAGGTTGGTCTGAATGAATGTAATGAACAAGACCATTTAATCAAAAGTACCTGAGATAATGGGGAAAATCCACTATAAAGAGACATTAAAATTGAATCCCTGTAGTGTTAAAAGGCATACAAATGGAGCAAGAAGCATTTCTGGTGAAGAGATCAATGGAAATTTGCCACTTCCACACAACATGATTGAAGGGATGATAAAAGAACACGTCAAAAGGCAAGAGAAACAGGCATCACAGTTCTATTTGTACCTTTGCCAATGGAATTCAAGAAACACTTTATTTTAAATATTGTTAGAGAGTTGTATGTTTCAAACTTAAATATGTATAAAAATACAAAACATACAAAACATAAATATGTATTTGAAAGGTTAGAAATATTGATTTCTGGACAAACTCTAATATGACTCCTTTCCTAGGCTTTAACTAAAGTTCTTAATATTTCTCAGAGGGAGAGATAGTGGCTGGTAAAATGTTGTCAGTGTGTCACAGAAAGGCATGTTCAAAGGAAATCAAATCACGGAGTCTGCAATTTAAAAAAATGTTTTATTATAAAGGATAGGAAACCAAATCCACTTTTTTTTTTTCAAACCCAGATAAATAAACAGTAAATATCATGCTTTTGATTTTAAATGTGTTTTGTCTTCTGCAATAGGATCTGCAAAATGGCATTCTTAACTTGGAGACTTGCAAAAATATATCTTTTGAGAACACAGCGGAAGACAGACCACAGTTTTTGCACATAAATGAAGACCATTTCAAAAAACTGCTGGAAACTGAGACAAAACAGCTCTGTGAAGAAATTGCTGAGCAAGGAGTAGTTTGGTAACTTATTCAGCAGAAAACAACATATTAACCCTTATGCAGGATTATTTCAAATATATATATAAATATGTACAAATACACAAAAACAAAGATCTTCCCACTTAAAAACAAACAAACGTCAAGTTGTAACAAAAGCAGAGAGCCCTGTGGGCTTTGTGATCTTTAAGAAGGGATGTATAAAAAATCCAAGCATTTTTTTTTCTCTATTCCATAAAAATAAATGGCTTAAAAGAAAAGAAAAGAAAAGAAAAGAAAAGAAAAGAAAAGAAAAGAAAAGAAAAGAAAAGAAAAGAAAAGAAAAGAAAAGAAAAGAAAAGAAAAGAAAAGAAAAGAAAAATAGAGCAGTTACCTAGCCTTCTTTTAAAAAAGATTCAGATCTTCATCTGCCTGATTTCAGGAACAGTTCATTGAATAAAATAAACCAACAGACAAGCAACAAACTTACTATGTTCAGATTTTGCAGATCTTTGTCCCTATTTAATCAATGACAATGTTACTTTTGATTTCAGTGCGAGCAGGGTCAAGTTTTTCCTTTTATGTATAGCAGAATGAGTGCTAGCTACTTTCCCAACTGTACTTTATGAATATGATTAAATCATGAGGGACTGTAAATGGAAAGAGTTCTCTCTGTACCTTCATGGGCCACCCAACTACTTCGTTGCTTGTTATGATAGGAACTTTATCCTTACTAACAGCTGAACTGTGCATCTTGCCACACATTTCTGCAACATTTTAACATAACAGAATTATTTGTTATGACAATAGAAACCTGTAAGCAATCTTCTAAAATTCTTTTAATATTTATATCCTTTTGTGGCTTTGCACTCTTTGAGTAGGGTCAGGGTTGCATGTACAAATTAAATGACCATTGCAGGAAATATAAACATGTTATTTACAGTTCAGAATTCTTTATTTTCTATACAGTTCTGATGAGTATTTTTCATAGTTGTAGCCTAAGCACTGTGTAGAACTGGCATGCTTCTGATATTCACAAAAATGTAATAATACAGTGAAGAAATGAAAATTTAATAAAAAGTAAAATAGTTGCGTACATGCAAGGATACTGTAAAATGAATTCATTGACTTAAGCTATGCATTTATGTCTTTTTACATACTCTAATAGTTTGCCTTCCTGTGTACTTTTGATAGAAATATTCCATGCAAAATCCCTTATTTTCTTTAGGATAATATTTCACATTCTTTAAACCTTCCATCAATTTTTCTATGTGACATTCGGACTGCCTTTAATGAAAGAACGGAAAAAGCCAAAAACACATCTATGTTTGTTATCACACTATAAATCCTAGCTCAGGGATTATGCCAATTATCTCATTTACCTCTAAAGAGCATCTGAAGAATTTATGCTTCTTATCCTTATCATTCTTCATACATTTGACTCTGTTTATTTATGAGAAACATGTCCTTCAAGGATTTAATAAAAAGTAATTATTAGCACAAATTATTTGACTCTGGGATTAGCATAAATCCATCCACTCATTCAAATTCAGTTCATTTAAGAAAAACAATATTTGGAGTGGTCACCTTCAGTGCTTTAAGATGAGTTTTAATAAAGGTGTCTCTATAATCCTTTTTTTTCAGCATTTCACTGCTAAAAAACATTCTCCTCAGTGATGAATGATATGTTCCATATCTTTGAATTCTGATGCTGTTGTTGAATAATCTGGTACGTTTTTGCATTTTTTATTTGAAAAAAAAAAAAAAAGACTAAAACATCCACTGACAAGCACCAGATTTGGTCAGAATAACTGGATCCAGTTGTTCTTCTCTGGAAAGTCATTGCAAACACTTTCTTCTAAACCAAGCGCCCTCGTGTCATCAAGACATGGGGTGACTGGTGGGGAGTTTTTGCAGGCTATGGAGTGATAATGAAGTGACTTTGCATCATCCCTACATGCTGCTTTCAAGAAGCCCTTCATCTTTTACCTTCATATTGTGATAGCCGTGCTGCCATTTTTTCTTGGATCCACCACTGAATGCTTTAAAAGTCCAAGGGCCGAATCATCATGGTGGTAGAGCGCAAGGAGTAGCTGGGGCCTTTGAAGTAGTGCCACTTGATGCCATTGAGCTTTCCGTGGTTTTGCCCAGCTGTATAGAACATCCCATTGAGATTGGAGGGGCCACAGGCATCAAACCACCAGCCTGAAACCATTAAGGACAAACAATTAAACTGAGAATGCACTAAACATTTTCGTTTTGTTTTATAAGTTTAGCTGATTAGTAACTTCTGGCATTCAGAAGCTCATAAACACTCCTGGAGTGGTGATGATAAGCGTTGTTTTCCTATTTCCCGTTTTTTGCTCTTTTTTTGCTCTTTTTTTTTTGCTATTCTGTAGCCAGCTGTGCTGGAGAATACACTGATTATTTACAGATCTGGAAAAGTATTTAAGTCTTAACTCCTTCAGTTTGCATACACTGTATGTGAAGCAAGAACAAGAACAATAAAGGTAAATAAACTGTTTTGCATGTTTAGACAGCATTATAGTTCACCCAGTTCACGTAAACATAGCATAATAAGACTATAACTCATAAGTAATTTGCATAACTTCACTTGTTTGGTTATTTAGAGCACAAGTATGATTTGATTTAATTTTATTTACCAATATTTTTCTGTTGCTTTAACTGTAATTGTTCAGCTGATCAGACAGTTTGATTTTGCTTTCAGGTTAGATGTCCTTAGCAAGCACAGGTTATAAGTATGTTTGTACTGTGCTGTTATAGTAATTACAATATTACAGTAACACATAATTGGTATTCAGAGTGGTGTACAAGGAGATAGACTCTGTCTTTAAAACTTAGATAAGACACTTTTAAGACTAAGATAAATTTTTAAACAAGACTCAGCAAATGAATGGAAGGATAAATGGTGAAGACAAGAACAACACTGTGGGACACGGATGATCAGTCAGAATACCTATGTACATGGATAGATGGTTTAGATCGTTACCTGAGTGTGCATGCATTTAGGTGACAGTCTGACCAACTTCAATCAAGGTATATGCATTGCATGTACAGTTCAGGCCAGAACAGTCACATTCAATCCCAAATCTTCCTACCGTTTTGGATGTGAAAACCTATATTCAATCCTGAGCTTCCTAAACCATACATGAAATGTGCCAAACAGAAACACTTTTGAGTCTGTCGTGTCAGGAAGGTCCAACCTGAGATCCATTTGAGATTTGTTCACTTCTCTGCAAAGCCTCTGTCCCAGTTCTCATCTGGACTTTGAGCTCTGCCAAATGTCCATTCAAGTTTGAAAAAACAAGGGCTTTGTAGGCACCTTATTTGCATGTCTACAGATAGTGGAATATTACTAATTAAGTCACTATCATTGACTAAGGAAAAATGTTACAAATATTATTGACTGGTATCATAGGTAAGCTTAGAAAGTACTAACTGTCTTTTCCACCCCCCTACCCTGACTGTTTTTTCCCAGTCAGAGGTGCTTCCTACTCACTGACCCTTGAACTCTGGGTTCAGCCTTGTATATTTTATTCTACTGGAAAGACAGGGCAAGAAATGTCTTCCCCAGCTGCTTGTGCTTCTTTCTAGACTGTTGGTCCCGCAGCTGTATTGTGAGACTGTTCTGAAAAGCGAAGTGATGCAGATTTAGGAAAAAAAAAGAACTTTTCTTTTTGAGGACAAACCACCGATCTGGTTTACAGAATGGCTCCATGAACTGTTGTGTTAGCATAACTGAAGGAGCAGTAAACTGAGAAGTCGGGATGAAAAAGAAATGCTCAGGAACTTTTCAACCTGAGATTTCTGCCAAAGAAAATGCATGTAGAGCCATACCTCCACCTTCGTGAGTGCTCTGTTAACATACCGCTGAAAATAAACCAGAAATATTTATCAAGTACTTGAGAATATTACTAACGATGTTTTTGCTACCATTTGTTATGACTCAATACAGAGAATTGAAACTTGCTATAAGCACAGCTTTGGTGCACAGCTTTGGTTGCAAACTGTATGCAGAAAAGTCATCTTGCCCTTAGACTTCTGTAGTAAATGTATACATCTTTAGCCAAGAAAGCAGTGTGATTCTTCAGATCTATTTTAGCTACTTGCTTTAAGATGAAATTAATCAGTAACCTCTCTTGATTACATCCTCAAGACCTCCAATAATAAAAGAACCCTAAACTAGTTAACTGTGATGAAGACATTTACATGCAGTGATCAAATCCCACTCAAACTACTTGTGTGCATTAGAATGGAAGAGCCCTGGGCTCTGCTTGAAGTACCCCTGCAGTATGAATATAGCCTCAGGCCTCCAAGAGTCCTGAGGTTATCAAAAAAAACAAAACAAAATAAAAAACAACAACAACAACAAAATATCAAAAATAAAGCATTTTTTCTTTTTGTTTTCTCTGTCTCTGGGATTTTTTTTTTTTTTTTTTTTTTTTTTTTTTACAGTATAAAATTGAAACATTTTCATGTTAAGGTGAATTTTAGATTGTAAGGGGAGTTTGAGTTTTAAGGAAAACTTGGCAACACTGAGATTACAGAACACAAACCGACAAAGATAAACTAGGTGACATGCTGACTCCACTGAAGTTAGTAGGAGTTTTGTTGTGTATATTGATGGGAATAGAATTTTTCTCTGCCAGACCTTACAGGGTATCTATGTAATGTAATAGAAAATGCTTAGTTCAGATTGAGGAAGGCAGAATGAATCCCCAGACTACAAAGAGCTAATACTCCCAATGCCAAGAATATATTAAAGTTGGTGACTAGAAGCTCTATTTGTCAGAAAGATTTCTGCAGTTCTTTCTTCATAGTAAGACCTATAGTCTTTGTGAATCTTCAGCACAGGTCTTATGCATCCTCCCATGTAATACAGTTGTACTGAACATTTGCCTTTATGTCTTAAGGCAAATAAGGTCATAAAGATTGACAGCCAGGTGGTGGCTGTTACTTTTGGTGGTTAAATACCTCTTTCTTTTAAAAAGTCATTTCAGACTGCATATCACATTATCATAATCTGTCCAGGACCCCCTTTTCAGGCACCACCAGCAAAGGCAAACAACGATTGTCTAACAAGTGGCTACTAAACTCTGCAGGTGTCACTGTGGACTGAAATGCATAATTTTAATTTTCAGTGTGGTTCCCCCTCTAACTTCTGAAAATGGAATTAAGCTGTGAGAAGCTCCTTTTAGACAACGTGTACTGCCCTAGTGAATCCTCCAATTTCCTCATACTGACAGTTAGCCTTTTATCCATCTATAATGAATACATTGTATTTTAAACTATACCCTACTACTATTGATACGATATTGACAGTGCTTTTTTTTTGATCCAGTGCTTTTACTCTGTCCTTTGTATTCAAATTCATGTAATTTATGTTTCTAGCCTTGAAAAGTAATTTCTTAGATTCTGGATAATACTTAGTGGGCTTTTTTCAAAAGAAACACTTCATAATGAAATCTTGAGGGAAGAATTTATGCCAGATAAATTCTGGCAAACTTCTATTTTGATACAATTGACCTCCCTTTGATTACAATGATATACCTAAGGGGGTAATAAGCAAAGAAAGAGAAAGCTGTACAGCTGATGTTTTACTGTAACCAGAGTAATCTTGTAGAAACTTAAGACAAAGTTAAACAGAGAAAATCTAATCCTCATTTTTCAAAGCTGGAACACAGATGCAGCTGGGTTCTGTTTACGGTGCTGGGATGAAGACATGGCAAGCTGTGCTAGTTACCATTTCACTCATCTTAAAGGAATAGCAACAGATGCATAAATGGACTTTTAGGGTAGAAGGTTTTCAGTGGTGCCCTACAAAATCTATGTTAAACAATGGAATGAGTTGAAGACACACTCTTCTGTGAGGACCTCCTCCCATCTCCCATCATAGACTTTTAAATAATTACTTCTTTCAAAATATTTTTAATGAGCATCTTTTTTTGCCTACTATACTGTTCCTGATAGTGAGACTCTACAATTTACAAAAAAAAATGTTTCCTAATACAACATTAAGATGTTGGGTTTACTTTCTCCTATCTTTCTTTTTTTTTAAGGTTTATTTTTCCATTTTTTTTTATATGGTTATTTCTCTTCTTCCTCCTGTGTAGTCCTCTAAAAGCTCCTCATTCCCTAAAGGGCCTCAGATTACCACAAAACTTCCAAGTGCATGTCTCAACACCAAAGTCAACATCTTTGGATAGATGCAAAGGAAATGTTTTTTCCACAAGCACGACTTTCAGGCACTTTGTATATTGGGGGAAAGAGGAATAAAAGCAGTGCCTTTCTTGGTAGCTATGAGGAAATGGGGGAACATAAAATGGCAGTACCTGGAAGAGATACCTGCAACAACGGCCAGTGCAGGGAACACCAAACAAAGCAGTTCCGGGGCTGTAAGGCAGTCTGACCCAAGGAACACTCTCAATAGCTAGATGTTGGCTTATTGCTTGAAGTTCACAGGATTTTCCTCCCCTGAAAAATCTTCTTTATTTTTTCACTATAAGGTAATGGCTTTCCCAAATAAGCATCAAGAACCCTCTGAATAGCAGTAAGATTTTAACCTCAGATATAACTTTTGGCAATGATTTCCGTGGGATATTTGAATCATGCATGTGAATCATGAAGGGTGGACATTATAAGAAATAATAGTAGAAGAAAGATTTTAAAGTGACTAATGAAGTGATAAAGAGGAGGCTTTCATGAAAAGATTAAGAGAGTTTTTACTCAGAAATACAGGTAGTTTCTTCAAGTTGCTGTCACCATCAAGCCCTTAGTTACTTATTTGAACTGAGGAGAGCCTTACAGTCTTTTGAGGTTAGCCCATCTCTAATAATTTGTTTGTATAGTACAAGTAATGAAATCATTTCTCTTTGCAATAAAAATTCTTAGGTCATAAAATATATTGTCCAAACAAAAAGTAATTTAGATAATGCATTGCTTGTTTGAAAGTTCAGCTATACAAATAAACATGAATCACCATCATAGACAGTTGCTCTTCTGGAGCAGTTAAAGCACACTGACACTTTGTGGAATCCTATGCTTTGCTCTTTAATTATAATTACTGTTGCTATTACCACTGCGAAGTTGTTAAAATTCATGTCAGCTCTTTCCATTAATTAAATGTATTTTGAGTAGTTCAGTCATCTTAAACCACCTATCACCAGATCAGCTTCACAGATCTGCTTTTACTATATCTTTGGCTGAATATGAAAGTACGTTGAAATCATTTCCACAAATTCTTGCAAAAAACTACCTAATAAATGAACATTGCTCAAATGAGTAATGTTATTACTAGAAAAATATCACGGAAATCTTTTACAATGGTTTTCTGAAGTTACAAATATAATTTTCATACTGTAGAATCTTCATTGTCAAAAACAACAACATAAAAAAGGGTTTTAGTGTGCCCATGCTAGCAGCTTTTGGTTTTGGCTTGTTGTATAAATTGTAATTAAACATGTATGTATGTCAAATTATTTTTTAGTAAACTAGTGCTCATCAATTCGCAAGTACACTGTAAATCTGGCTTGAATTGAGAGCTTACTAATGATCATTTAGCTTTGACGAGCAGCTACTAGTTGTCCTCTACATGCTAAAGGTATAGGTGTCTAAACTGTGCACAGTTGATGACAGACCCTTTTTTTACACATTGATCCCTCCTCTCCCTCCTGATTACTATGAATGCTTCCACATACAGTAAGATCCAAACACAGTCTGCTCAATAAGATCCAAAGTTTGAATGGTACATTTGTATAGCTTTATGGGACAAATGCATTCTATGAAAAACCAATATCTACCTGTAGCCCTCTGGGTTTGTTCAAAAAATTTAGTGCATTTGGCAATAAAGCCAATATGAACAATTTCTAATGGAAAAATATTGAAACAGTCTTCATTGATCGAAAGATAATTTATTTTATGAAAGTTTTCAATGTTTCTGATCTTCTGTACTTTAAAAAAGTTAGATGGTAATGCTTAGGCTATGCTTGTCTTTGCCTTGGTAACTTCTTGGCTAGAAGACTGGGTCCAGTCTCAAGCTACATGTAGAGCAACTTGACAGAGTCCAAAAGAGCTAATGTAAGACGAAAAGATTTAGGTTTGTTTAGTCCAGAATACAAAAGACAGAAAGGAATTGCTAACAATCTCAAATACGTAAAAAAGCTGCTTGAAAAAAGCATTTATTCAAAGGAATGCAAAGGAATGGTCTATTCTTTCCAGTAATGGAGGGTAGAACAAGACAGAACAAACTTAAATTGTCATAGATTTAGTTTAGACATCAAGAAAAGCTTTCTTACACTAAGTATAGCCAAACTTAGTAACAGAATGTGTTGCAAGAATGAATCTCTATCATTAGAAATCTTGATGACAAACAGAAAGACACAAATAAATAGGTAGAGAAATTCTGTCTTAGAGAGGGACTAAACGATCTCTGGAAGGGCCTATTTTCTATTGTTTGTTAGAGTATTGGATTGTTCTGCCTATGGTTTAGCAGTTGGTACTTGATACTCAAGATTAAATTAGAATTTAACTGGCAGGATATAGGATAATAAGTCATTAGCTTTTCATATCACCAGGATAATACGGTCCTTTTATAATACTAATAAATCACATGGTAAAAATAATATGAAACTTGCAGACTGGTGAGCATGTTCTGATCTTCTACATATATAAATAGACTAATTTTTAAGTCAGTCACTGCTTGGTGATCTCTTTTATTACTACTGTCCATACTTAACCTTTATAAACATGGCAATACAGTGATGATTTTCTTAAAAGTGCTTAGTAGTCATACGTCTAATGAAATACATCTAACATTTCTAGCATAAATCAATCCAATTCCAATCACTTCTTACGGTGGTTATATTTTTCTAGCTACAAAATATTAGGTAGTATAAATGATACTCCATGAATGTTATTCTATATGTAACATCTTCATGAAAACAGCAATATACAAAACCTAAAAATTGGCGCTTTCCTACATAAGTGGACATGTATCCTGGGGTTCGGGACTGATACTTTCAAGTGTACTGAGGTACTACTTTCAAAGTTTTTGTTTCAAACAAAATGTAACAGAAACTGTGGCTTTTTCTGATTGGATTATGTATGGATGGACTTCTACATTTAGCCAAGAACTTCCCTGCAAGACAGGAGAAGAATCCTCTATATTGCTCTTGCCATGGATTCATAAAATTTGCCACTTGGAGAAAAAAACACTGAAACAACACACAACGAATGCACCACTGTTTGGGATTGTCATTGAGCAGTGTCTCACCAAACAGACAAGAAATCCACTGAGGATTGCTAAATACATGGGAAATGTCTCTGACTCAGGAAGCCCTGAGATGCAAAAGGTTGAGACTGGGAAAATATTCAGGGGAAGTATCGTCTATTTGCATTGTTCTTACGCTTATCCTGAGGCATCTGCTGCTGACTGCTGTTGGAGACAGGAGACTGCAGACAGATGGACCTCTGCTCCCAGTCAATTAAAAAAAAATAGATTATTTCAATGATGCTATGCTGTTTCAATGTTAGCTAGGCATCTACAAAGTCTCCCCATCACTTTGGCAAGCTATTTCAGGCATCACAAGTTTAGCAATGTTCTCAGATATCACCTGAAGCAAGGTAAATGCCTGTGTAAATAACTCAGCCTGTAGCAAAGGCAAAACAATGCAAATTTCATTAAGACTTTCACTATGGTCCAAGTTACTATAAGTCATTTTCTGGTGCCTGTAGACGATTGCACAAACAATTCCTGGGGCTCAGCTGACAGGTGGTAGCCTGGCAGGATGCTCTAACATGGCCTGGTGCCCACGGATCTGATCCAGAGATGTTAAGTGCTCTTCTATCGGAAATCTGTCTGAAGTGCCTTGGATATCCACTCAGTGCTTCATTCTGATGAGAGTTTGTTACATTTTAAGTGCTTTATCTTGCAAAAAAGCTGTATATGTAGCTCACTGGTGTACTCTTCTAGAATAACATTTGAAATGGTATGGGAATATAACCTTTTGTTCAGTTTACTGGCCTGAGATGTTGCACCAGTCCCTGATGGTTATTTTCACAAAAGAAAAAAACGATATTATTTTGACAAACATTAAGTTTAAATTAAGAAATTATGTGAATAAATATGCCTTGTCTCCACTTAAAGTAAACCGAGGCTGCTGAGTTGAAATTTTCCAAGTTTTCCACCAAAAGCAGCTAAAATATTTAACTACCATATAAAGGTCACAGGAGCTAAGAATCCAGCTCATGCTGGATTTCCAAATGTACATTTGGAAACTATTCCCTAAAATCAACATTAACATAGAGTTAACTAGCAGAACACAGTTCTCAACAGGACAAGGAGCACACACATACAGAATTCTGTTGATGCTACTGTAATACTCTCCCACTATTTAATTTTTTATTCTGGGGGAGAGGAAGGATAGAAAGGAGGAGAGAGAGAATATTTTTGATACAGAACAAATAAAACTGACAACTAGTAAGATCACAAAGAGAAATGTGTGTTTTCCTTACATTTTTATTTTCAGCCTTGACTATAACCATATCACAGTCTTGAGCTTCAGCTTATCTCAGCTTTTATTCCTGACATAAATATATTTGGTTCACCTCATAGAGATAACAGGATCACCCAAACTGTCAAGATAGCAAGGAACCTGCCTTTAGATTTCATATCATTCATCATTAAAGTACTGTCTGTGATTCTGCCAAAACTAACAAAGAGTCTGACATCTTTTGGAAGAAAAAGAAAGGTTTTCCAAAACCTATTTGGATTGCTACTTTTCTTAATCAGTCTTTTTCTGTGGCACAAAACTGATATCTATTCACTAAACAAATGTTTGAGTATTTAATTCAATTTCTGATACTTCTTAAGGAATGAGAAATTCTGTTTCAAGGAGGAAAGCATAACTGAGTATTTGAGAAGAAATCTAGCAGGGAGGTCAATTCACATTTTACAGCAATTTGCATGATTAAGGTCTTTCTTGAAGAAGTACAAATTACTCAATGCTGCACAGCTGCTTCAGTCACCTTTCTGCAAAGCATAGCTGCATCTCCTTTTACACATCAATGATGTGTTCTATTTCTGGTTTCCTCACCCTTTGGTAATTCGCCCCCCTCCTCTTTATTGCTTTCATTTGCTACCAGTACATTCCAATATGTGGTTTTCCTGTTGATTTACAGGACTGCTGCAGCAAAATATATGTGAACCTTGTGGAATGGTTGTTCAACAGCAGTCTGACCTTAGCGGGGCATTGACCTGCCACAGAAGTCAGGGTAGGAAAATAAACAGAACCCTCAGCTCCCAGAATTAGCTGTCTGGGAGTGGAGGTGTTTCCAGGCATCTCAGATACATGAATGAGTCTGCACTTCAGCACAGACGCAACTCACATTTAGGAGATTCTCACTGGACTCTGACCTGCCCTGGAAGTAGTATACATTAATTTAGTATGGTCTCTAAAGGGAAAGGTCACCAGTTGTAATTAAAATCAGCTATTGACTTCTTACCCATTATTTGCCCCAGAACTGGTCAGCTTCTTTTGTTATACAAATGGAAGGTAGCATCTGATCATCTTTCTGCTGGAAGAAGTTTCCCATGGAAACTTCCATTAAACTTCCATTAAATGGAAGTTTTCCATTTAACAAGATATTACTAGAGGAAGTTAGGAAAGTTTGAAAAACAGACTCCTTAAAGATTCTCCCAGCTGGGTAATTTCCAATTAGCAAAAGAGATTGAGGAGGTTGTGTGTTTGATATGAATTTCCACAGACAGAAACCCATCTTCTGTTAGCAGATGATAGTCTTAAGAGGCTCATATATGCCTGAATGTGGCTTGAGCTGGATCCAGTCAGAGTGCCAGTAACCACAAACAGTATCAGTTTAAAAGCCCGATCCAAAATAGTGAATAATTTTTATGCTATAGGTTTTTTTCCAGGAAAGTTAGAAATCACTGAGGGAGATTCTCAGAAGAAGATCAGAGGTGAAGATAAGGGCCTTTCTTGGTCATGCATTCTAAGAACCAAAGAATCGAAATACAACCTTTCTGCTCTAGCGTGGTGTGCTAGAGGTAAAAAAGTCCATTCATGGACTCAAAAGTCCATTCTTGTCCATTCATGGACTCAGAATAAGCAACATTTGCAAGAAGTTCTCACTCTTGTGCAGATCTTTAGGTGTCTATATGGGGAGATAATGTTGTATATTCCTCCTCCACATTGGAGGGGACAGATGTCAGTCACATTCACTGCTCTTGCTGGCAGTTTGATTCATTTTGAGCTTTAACCTGTCCTAGGGTAACTTCTCTGTGCTCTCCTCCTGTTTAAAAGTTCCAGAACGGCTAAGTGCCACAATTTGAATAGGGGGCTGCAGGTCTGCTCTTTCACAGGTGAGTGAATTAGCCATTACATTAAATAATTAAATAACTTTTGTGCTTGTGTAAGACAAACAGAGAGATGAATCACTGTAGTTATTTCAATAATAGCATCCACCCCTAAGTGAACTTAGGGCACTTTTAAACTTTACCTTCTAATTATCTATTTCCTTGCTCTTTCTCTATTCTTTTTTTTTTTTTTTTCTGGCTGATTCATTTCCCACTTCTCATAAGGATCTTCCCCCTTTCCTCATCTCTTAGTTTCTTCTCTCTTACTTTGCCTTTCTTGCCTCCACAACAACACTAACCTTTCCTTCTTGACATTGTTGCAACAGCTTCAGTGCAGAAGTATACTGACTGCATCTCTGAATAAACCCTTCCCTGCTGATAGGAACCTTGGGGTATTGGCAATACCACAATATACATAAAGAAAAGAGTAGGAGTAATAATAATAAAAGGAATTTTCACACAGTACTTACACATCCATGAATGCAACTTCATCCACAGTTGCTTAAGGCAAACAGCAGATTCCGAACAATGTACCACATATTTTCAGAGTTGTACTCACCTCCAGTTAACATGAGAGCACATTTACACATGCAGTTGTCATTGTCAGCATCTTTTGTACTGAATTCAGCACCATGTAATATCAGGCTACTCTGTTTTCCAGCTGTTCCACTGTGACCTTTTAAATAAAGCCTGAAAGAGCAAGAAAAAACAATCAGTGTCACTAAAAGGAAGAATAAAGACCTGAATCTCCTTCCACATGAGGTTTGCCTTGTATTAAGTACATTCAGAAACTTCAGACATGTCATGTGTTTTGGCTCAATCTCTTTGTTGATTCAGGTGTAGAATGAGGAAATTTAGGGTTTTTCAATGCTCCTGTAGTAGGACATAGTCCCTAAGCCAGAGCAGAATTGAGCTCAAGGAATTGACACTGGAAAATGCAAGAAAGTGTAAGGAGTCAGAGACAGAAAAGAGAATGAGGAGAGGTGCCCAGAGATCTGGAACACATTGAAAGGGGATTTCAGCAGTTTCAGAATTTTTAATTCCACCAGTTACAGGACAAGCCAGCAAGCCAGTTCTGCCAAAGCTGCCTCTGAGTGATGAATGGAGAATAACTTATTGAGTTCCAGCCACAAAAGTATTCATGATTTGCAATGCTAAATATCCCTTTCCTTAACGAGTCTTGTCAACTACCTGAAACCACAACCATGAGTTAGGAACCTAAGCCCAGCTCCAGCAAGTAACAAGAGCATTTGTGTTGCTCAGTGCTGCAATGCCCAAAGTCAAATGTGCCAGCTGCAGGGATGTTGAACGCAGCACCTCTGTCCTACCAGAGGAACAACAGGGGACCTGGGCATGTCTGACCTGAGTGCACAGTTGCAGGGACATACACAAGGAAATGCTGAAGCGAGAAGATAAGGTTGCACACAATGGTTCTCCTTGCATAAGCATCTCTGGGAGACAGACATCCGTAGGAGACATGCTTGCAGCAAAAACTAATTCCTGCACGTAGCTACCTAAATTAGACGTCTGACCAGTACATTCCTATTTTTTCCATAAAACATTTCTGGAAGAGGAGGGTATCTTTTGCCATAATAGCTTCATACGCAGGAAGGAGGAGACAGGATCTCAGTGTCTACTGGAGAAATATGAGGCCATAATGCCTACATCCCAAGAGCAATCCCTGGTAACTGGGGTAAGAGGGGGGGAGGAAGGATCCTGCACCTGTCTCACTGAAGCTTTACAGGTGGGAATACATCAGCCACAGGGGCAACCAACAACATGATTTGGTATCTACTGGGATAGACCGCTCCACTGAAGGGAAGGCGAGAAACATCAGTTCTGCTTCTTCTAGGGTTGCTGAAGAGGGGTGAGTATATCTTTTAAATATCTAAAGTAAAATACAAAAGCAGCCATTGGAGCAGAAGTAGGGCTTAAGAGTGTAAGAGTGTAAAAGAGGAGAGATGCCTCTTTCTTTCTAGGATTTATAGCTGGGAGTGCTGTCCTAGAAAATGCCTCCCAACTTCTCCAGCAAACACATTGAACAAGGGCAGTAGTTATGAGTCACTCTTTGTGGTGGCAGCCTCTCAGATTGTTCTTCAACTTAATCCAATAACTTTGGATAAATATAAAAGCAAACGCCTTCACCAGAGTGTCATTCTTACATTTGTTTAGATGGAAGATAGATAATTTGCTTCTAAGTGGTCATGGTGTCAACACCATCCCTGGAGGCATTCAAAAGACTTTTAGATGTAGAGCTTTGCGATATGATCTTGGAGGTCTCTTCCAACCTAAATGATTCTGTGGTTCTGTGATCTTTCTGAGATGAAGAGGAGTGTCTGTTCCCTAGACCGAGATTTAAATAAAACCCAGTTCTCCCACAGAACTTTGGCTTTGGAGCTTTCCTTCTGAAAGGGAAGAGAAGGGACATACAGCTACCATATGGCAGCTTTCCTTAATCAAGTGCATGGATACTGACTTTGTTGTCTTGCACACATCTGTGGGTGTTAGATCCAAACAAAGCCGATCTGATTAAATTTGTCATGGAACCTTGTCACAGAAAAGCTTCTTCTCAGTATCCCAGTGAAGTTGTGGAGGAGATGGATGATGAGTTACTGATCCATTTCAAGATGTGAAGGTGTAGAACTAGTACTGGGGCTCTAGAGAATCTAAAATTCACACTTTCAGACTGACTTAAACTTCACCTATTTTTCAGTTAAATTCTTCCTATGTACGTCCCTTCTCGATCTTTAAGAATGAAAGCAATAGCTGCTACACATGTATACATTAAAATAAAAATGTATTACGAAAAGAGAACTGAGAGCTATCCTTCCAAAGTAGTTACACCACCGACTTTCATCTGATTTTAATGCTGCTTGTCACCTGATCTGAGCCTGATGATTACATAATTTTGGATTTAATCCTTAGAGTAAATTTTATATGTAGATAAGTAGATACACGCATACACATATTCTTGGATTAGATATGAATACCGTTGATAGTCAAATACTTTTGAATAGCACAGAAACAGATAAGGCAAACTGTAAGCCACAATAAAAGATCATGAAGACTCTCAGAAGCTTAACAAGGAACAACCAAGGAACAGAAATGCAGCAAGATCATCGCATTATGCTATTGTCCAATCGCAGTGGCAATTAGCCCATAATTACCATGTTATGCTATCAAAGGATGCTTGCTTTAGACAACATTACTGTAAGATCTGGCATTGTTCATTGGCATTTCTTTGTTCCACACAAAGTAAAGGCTGAAATTAATTCCATTTTCATTCATTGGAGTTTTGCCTTGTTTTGCAAGCTGTGCCTAATTTTTTGCAGAACAAAATAAACTTCCCTGAGGTTGTGTTGATAGAAAAATTACTTTGTCACACGATATCTACAATTTGATTTTGAACTGCCATACATCCTCACTATATAAGCAACACCAAAGCTCACAGAAGTCTCATAAAATCAATATAAAAAGCAAATACTGTTTACTTAAATCAGAAAGACAATGCTAGCCAGATCTTTTTATTAACAATCAACACTATAAAACCCACTTAGTCCAATAAAAAATATTCTTACACTGTAAAAAAACAATGAAGAAATAAGCAATGTGTGATGGTGTGCAATGTTTTCCCCAAAGGGTAAGGCATTAGGATTATTTACAAGCTCATACTCTTGTACTGATATTTTATAAACATTCCACTCAGCACAGATTTAGATCTTGCCAGTTACATTCTACTTTCCCTCAACACCACTTGTCTGGTAGGTCTCCAGTGACTTTACAAGGATAAAGCTTAGCTTAGCTCCAAACCTGAAGCAAGCAACTGTAGTAGGCTTACCATACTGCAGCAGTGAACAGATGAGCCATACTGTAAAGCAGCAATTCTCTTGCTAGGGCCTTTGTCCCTGAACCGGCATTGCCAACAGTTAGGAAAAAATGATACTGTAAAGATGGCACTATTTGGAGCCAAAATCAAGCCTGAGGCAAAAAGTAAAACTGAGCCTGAAGCAGTCAGTTCTTCTCTTTTCAAACATCCGTTCAAGCCATATGGGTCAGAGCCAACCTGACGTGAGATAGCAAGTCTGCACACCACTGTCCCACGCTAGTGACTGATGAGCCTGCTGGCCCTTCGCAGCAGTAGTTATCTTACTATTTAGGCTTGGTTAAGTTTTCATTATTCTCAGAATCAAATTGGTAGGATTGAACCTTTAAAATAAACTCTGAATAACTATCAGGATTGAATTGCCCTGCCTTTGAAAATATAGTAATTAAGGGTAGAGTTCTTCTTAGCTGTTCCTGAAGAAGACGAAGGAAAGGAAGTTAAAAACTAAAAAAGAAACTCATTCCAGTCAAAAGCCAAGGAGCAGTTTCAGGACTACATCTCCAGCCTTCCCACTTGCTCACAGAAGGGAAGTTCTGAAGATCCAGGACAGCAGTGGAAACACAGCTCAGATTTACAGTTTTGGTGGGAAAAGAAAATTCATGCTCAAATAAACAAGAAGTCTACTTTATCTGTATACAGTGGAATTAAAATAGCAACAAATAAGCATTAGCAAATAAATCATGAGTTAACAAGAGTAAGAGAAATACTGCATGTGTATATTAAGTTTTAAGGACATCTGATGACATTCTTATGAAATTCTAAGATCACTATGAGGAACACAGCAGCTGACAGCGTTCATTTAGAGAACATCAACTTTCTTAGCTGAGGTATTTCGGGAAAGACAGCAAATTAAAAAAAAAAAAAGCAATTGTTACCTCTTATCTAACACAAGTGTCAGAAATTTCCTCTCCATTTTTTCCATGTGATTATTGTTGCAATGACAGCTAGGAATCTATATAAACAGATGGTAAGGAAGAACTCTCTTAAGCATGTTTTGCTTTTCACCATTCCTACTGTGTAACACAACTCCACTGTCTGCTGCCCCTTGAAACCAAAGCAAGGTATATTGTGTGGAAAGAATCATTCTAAAAATGTTAAACATATGTAGGGAAGCCTGAAAAGTCATTGCAAATTTACTTTTGATTAAATTTTCCTTTTGATCACCTTGATTAGATAACCTGGAATTCTTCTTTCAAACATACAAAGCTTAACTGTGTTCACACTGTGTTTGATAAGTTTAGCAGATGAACCTGGAATAATTCCAAACAAAGTCCAAACTCAGTTGTATATTTCTGGAACGTAGTCATGAAGATTGCATCATACATAATGAGACATTAAAAGATCTAAGAAATCAATGCAATCATAAATCCTTGTGAGAAAGTTGTGTGTTAAATGCTATTAAAAGTAAAGGAAATGGTTTCTGCTCCAGTGTTTGCTTATAGAGCACCTGAACTCAGATTTTTTACTGGAACTAATGAGAGGTTCCCAACTAGGACTCCTAGAATTTAGATATCAGCTATTTATTTCCCTATTTTTTTTTCTAAGTCTTTACAGATCACTCAGTCCTTCATTTAAAGCAGTCCCTCAATGAAATAGCTAAGACGCCTGCAAGTCTCATCCAGCTTTCTCGGTGACTAATGCACACTTTGTCTGTAAATCAACAAAAAACACATTAGCTCACTGCAAACATTAGCAATCATCTTTAAGAGATGTAGAATACCACCTCAGCTACCTCAGTGCTCATGGTCTTAAGTATTTTAATGAGTTAAGATAAGATCTAATTTCATCATTGCCATTTCCATTGTCACAGTACTAAAGATTTGGGCATAAATCTCCATGATTGTAATTCACAAACACCACTAATGGCCTATGTTTCTTAACCGTTAAATAGATAAAAACGGGAGTCTTGAAGCAGGATTTAAAAGATTCAGTGTGATGAATGAGAAGGACATATTAAAGCTTGTCTTTAGGAAATTAAAGCAGTCATTAGGAAATTCTGCAGAGGGATACCTCTAACTTCCCACCACCCTTTTGTCTCTCTCTGCAGGCTAAAATCTCTCTCTCTGTTGCCTGCTCATTCCATATGGTTGGCAGGAAGGAATCCCAAATTCTGATCCCCCCTCAAGGGAAGTGTTGTTAATTTTGATGGAAAGGGTCATTGAATAGAATTCATATACGAGGATCTGAATCCTAAGCACAGCATTTCCTATTCTGAGCCCTCTCCTTACTGAACTTCCTCTTTTTCCCAGCTTCAATAGGAGCAGAGGGTACCTACATCTCAGCCCTGCCCAGAACCTGTTGGTTACTCCTGGAGTGTAGGAATATATCTACATAGATAAGTGTGGACAAATAAAAGCTCACATTGTCTGTCCTCTGTGTTACCCATGTGAAAGGCTTGTTTGTTTTTACAATCCAAAAGACTGCCATTATTTTGTCCTCTAGGTTTGAAGTGCCTGAGCCTGAAGCAGGATTTAACTAGAACTTCTTGCATCTTTCATCTGATTCACACTTGCCTAGGTATCAAAAAAGGTAATTAAGAAGCAAGTTAGATGGCTTAAATCTGCTATCCAGTAACAAGCCATCTGATTTTGGTGCTCAACAACTCATTCTGTCAAATAGTGGTCCTTGTTATACGTGTAATATAGAACAAGATTATTTTCTACAGATGCTTATTTTCCTCCACTGATTACAAAGTTATGCCAGAATGCTCAGTGTAAAGTAGACATCTAAATTTTAGGTAGCTTCAGTTTGATGAAATGAAACCCATCGCTAAAGATGCTGACTTAGGTCAGGTAGAGTTTTTTTGAACTGCTGTGTTAGTCAACTGAATTCCATTTATGATGATATTTAGGTGATAAAGTCCCTCTGTGAACCAAAGCCCACTGGCCTGCAACCATTCAGGAGGACCCATTAAGAGATTATCCTCAGGTCAGTCTTTTATTTCTAGACATTAACTGTAATAATATTAAGTAAAAAAAAAAAAANTTTCTAGTTCATTATTTCCAGTCAAAACTGCTTTGATTAATTATTTAGGGATCACAAATCATTTATCTATAAATGAATAAAACATAACATCTACTGAGGTAATATTAAATGTTGTTGGTTCCTTGTAAAGTTTCCCAATACGCTTTTTCCTGAACTCAGTACAAAACTGCATGAAAACTCAGTAGTAACAGTTGCCCCTGAATAGAAAAACACCTTTGTAATAATACTTAATGATAGATAATGTGTTGTAAACAGGAGACAAAATCTAAATAATCATTGTAAAGAAAATCTGCTGTGGCTGAGGTTGAAGCTAAAAAGTCTGCCAAAATCCTGTTAAACATGCAGCTAAACACAACGTGTTAACTATCTGGGAGGCCTAATTCTGGTATTCAACTTTTTGAGTATTTAATACTCTCACTAAGGGATAAAAAGAAATATCGCTGCATGTGAATTCAGTGGAAACATGGTCTCCTTGTTGGAGACAGAGCATGAGCCACCTGTGGTGATCGGGTAGTGTCCTGATAGTTTGAACTGGGTTGCAGAGTGCAAGGCATTATAGTCAGTGCTTTTGCCCTTCAGATTACAGTCAGATTGCCTGGGTACCTATTTGCATGTTTATTCTGTTAGAAAATAAACTTTCTTCCTAAGCATAACCTACATTTTGAGGGAAAAATGTAGAACTTAAGTTTTATTAGGGCAATGGCTTCTATCCTTATGAAAACAAATACAATTAACACAAAACTTAATATTTCATCATAAATCATAACTGTTTAACTAACAAGAACTTAACAGCACATGAGATCATTAGATAACCATTAGAAGCAAATTAAAAGCCACTCTCAAAGAAAGGAAAATACATTGGAGAAATTAAAGAAACAAGATAGGGTTCAGTCACCACTACTCTCACAGTATTTTGAGCTGTTGCTAACCCATTTATTTGAGTTGCAAGAACAATTCACCACCTTTATTGCAGCCCATCCCAGAATGACTGATGTGAAAGTACCAACAAAATGAAGAACAGAAATGTCACAGCTGGTGTCTGTCTGGAGAAAAACTGCAATATTAACTGTAAAAGCACAGCAATACTAAATTCATCCCACTCCTAAATTTAGACCAAACTGAGCAACAATGTATGTGGTAAATTCATATTCTTTGCTTAACTTTATTGCACTCCTAATTGAATTTGTAACTCTGCAAACAGTAGGCATGATGGTTCTGCAAACTGTCAAAAACCTGAATAATGGAGTAAGTAGCTCTGACAACTTGAACAGATTTTTAATTTGTCTCTGAATATTCTTGCTGCCAGCACATGAAAATAATTTCCTCCCACAATTCCTTAAGAAAAGTGTAAGAGAAGATGACCTCTGTATTTCTCCTCTGCTGCTCTGTAGCAAAGACTCACTGTTGTAATTATTGTTTGACATTACTGCAACTCCTTGCCCATTCTCCTGTTGAGACAAGTGAAATGTGCCAGCCATTTGTAACATAAAAAATATTAATTCAATATATCTAGAATAAGAACATGTAACTTCCAGTTTTAAAGATAAAATGGTAAAATAAAATAAAGCAATAAATCAATATGAACAGTTTTCGCTTAAAGTTGCTTCAGTACAGCTTATGGGACATCAAACACTATGTGGTAGGTAGACCCTTCTTGGGACTGCATACCATTAACAGAAAACCTTGCTTTCTCTCTGAAGAGCTTGTGCTAATTTTAGTTTGTGTTCAAGCCATGCACACCTGACAGGTCAAAGGAGAGAAACTCGGTAAAGAGGAGGCTTCTGATGGTGCAGGCTGAGATGTGAGGGTCAGCTAATAACTGAGCCATGAAAAAGAAACAGAGTTACATGTTACACCAAACTGTACAGGAGCCTAGTGGGCTT
Organism: Anseranas semipalmata; assembly: GCA_013399115.1. Classification (NCBI taxonomy): domain Eukaryota; kingdom Metazoa; phylum Chordata; class Aves; order Anseriformes; family Anseranatidae; genus Anseranas; species Anseranas semipalmata. Next base: position 35,599 of record VXAA01002436.1, read on the forward strand.
TCCTGATGTACTGGATGTGAATTTATAGGAATAACACAACAAATTTGCCTTTTCCTATATTAAATTTCTTTAGTAATTGACTCAAGTGCTGTATTCCTCGGGACCAGGTACAGTAAGCAGGGATAATTAAAAGATATCCAGACTTACTGCCAGACAATGTTTTCCTACCACAAGGCGAATGGCCTGCCATACTGCTTTATGCAGACAAATGGTGCTTTGTCACAGCTTACAAAAAATGTTTAAAAATATGTTTATTCTGGACAGTGAACAAGCAAACATATGCTTCTACTACTTGAAATACACACTACAGAAGCCACAGAAACAGTCACTGCAGCAGCGTGAACTGCTAAGTTCGCAGCTGAAGTCAGTAACATGGTGGTGATGGAGAGGAAACATACAGTAACACTCGTTTTTGCTGCTAACAGGGACAGAAACATATTTAAAAGCTACTATGACAATGATGTGTTGAACAGAACTAATTCCCTCTACTCTAATCTCTCACCAGACACAGTGCAGAAGAGATACATAATACTACCATTTTCTGTTAAAACTGATTTTCAACACAACACTTATTATAACAAAATCATCCACCATATTTTTTTTTTCCCATGGAAATCTGAAACTAAACTTTTCAGTTATTTGATTCATTACTTTCTTATTAATGAAAAGTTAAAATCCTGCTACTGTCCCACCACCTAATTAGATACTAAGATTTCCTGTTACAGAAACCACCACTTTTGTCATGATTCATCATTGTATAATGTATTCCGTGTTCATTTAGAAACTATAGGGACTAGTTTCATTTTCAAACTTGAAATAATTCAAGATGATCAATGTTTCAGACAGACATGTAAACAATGAACATATACTAACACAATTATACAAATTATTTTGCTAGCATTGTAGATGGATGAACTTCTTAAAAAATAAAATACAAAGTTAGAACTTAACTGAGCGTTTGCCCAGGACTCAGGCAAAGCCAAGTTTAGAGAGATTTGGTTAACTTAAAATGTAAAAATATTTTTCTCCCAACTCAGCTACACTTCCTGGCTTTGGCTGAAGCCAACAGCAGAAATGCCAAAATTGATTCTCAAGGGATTTTTCAGCACAGAAATAAAAGGACCCTCCAGAGAAACTCATATTTGAAAAATTTCTAAGGTTTATATAAGTAATCAGACCTTTACTGAACTGCTGAACCTTCTGATGTTCATATATTTTTATTTGGATCTGTTTTCCACCCATTGAAGCTTCGGGTTTGTTCGAAATGGAAAAGCTTTGGGTTCATTGAACATTGGTTTGAAATTTTATTTAGCTGTGAATTGATTAATCTTGCTTGAAAATCCAGTTAAAAAGACCCACACAACTCCAGGAAAAATTAAATTTAGTAACTCCTCCAAAATATGCTTGGAGTTCTAAATGTCTCATAAATATAGTTTGTTGAAATTCATGTGGATATTTGATAATAGTGGATTTCATAAATCTATGTTTTAGTTTTACTAAGGGTGATGTTAATTACCCACTGTCATCCACATGGGTTGTACGTTATCCTAATTAACTGTTTTAGATAAAATATTAATGGAAAAATTCATGTATCAGCATGCTGTTAGTGCTAACTTTGATGACTACTGTAGAGATACTAGCTTCTTGTTACCCTGAAGTGTCATTGAAAAATATCATTTACAGGCCACAGTAAAATACTTATCATACTGTTTACTTAATTGAAAGTAATTAATCATAAGTAACTGCAAAAGTTACAAATTTCATAGATAGACCTATCTCAAAACATTAAATAAATCTTAATGAGATAGGTTGGTGTTTGATAATTAATGTGTGCAAGCAGTATAAAGTCAATGTGGTTTTGTTTCTGTTGGCTTTTGTTTGTTTTTTACTTTGTAAAGCGTGTGCTGAAAATTATGGCTGAAGCTACAATTTTGCCATAAGAAGGTTATGTACCACAGGTCCACGTCTACAACTGAATTATTCTAATTAAAACTCTTCTATGTTCCATGCTATTGTTTGCAAATAGAAGAGGAAAACTGTGACATTGCCATTTAAATATGGCCTTTCTTCTCCATTTACAGTGAAACAAAAGAAAATATAGCTAAGAGCATTTTCTTTTTCTCCCCGGTATTTGCCTGAAGCTATGATGTCAGTAAAAGCTATTTGAGAATGCTTGTTATTAATTCATATATATCCTTTTACAAAACACAGTTTAAAGGCCTAAAGGATTAACTTTTTCAGAAAAAAAAAAAAAAATTATCTGTGCTCTCAGCAATTACACATTCTCACTATGTTCATATACCAGAATAACAAACTACTGTACTTATTACAAGAAAACTCAGGTTTATTCAGATGTAAGCCTTTTGTGATTAGAAAGTCACTGTCACTGAATTGGATTAGTTTTTTACAACATGTCTAATTCTCAAGGTTCCATAGGTTTTTTGTATATGTTTATATATATATATATGTACACACACACACACAAACATATGTAAAAATAACAAAAAAATAAAAGTAACTTCCTAAATGGAGATACTTATTTATTTTACTGCACCCTCACTGTTTCTTTAATTGTGGAGGTTCAATCAAATGTTTGTACAGTTTAGCCTGCCTTAGTCTGCCTAAAACAAGTCACTGTCCTAAGGGTCTGGACTACCTTTCACAGCAGAAATTGATGAGATATTTTAATTGATACTGGCCCTTTACTTAAATATTAGTCTATTTCTCTCAAGTTCCACAGTCATGATAACATCTCAGGTCACAAATCAGGCAGTGAGATAAATAATCCTTAAGCAGGCCTGCCCTGCAGGAGAAATGGAGATCAAGACTAGTATATAGTACAAACTATTCAGTTTGCAATGAAAGCAAGTGGTAAGAATAAGAGAAGAGCAGAAAAATAAAAGCAAAACCAAGGACTAGTACTGAAACAATGTTTTCAGATTCCAAAGATTTTGCATAAAACAAAATAGAACAACATCCTTGAAATAACTTGTTCCAAAAATGGCACTGAGGTTGAAATATCTCCCATAAGGAGACCCCCTGTTGTGATTCACCTTATGAAAACATTTACACTTCTACATAGTGGAAGTAAAATGCTGTCACTCTGATTAAGAATCACCCCTGATATTCCTTCAAGTTGTGTATAATGGCTAAGGTTGTTGGCTAAAAAAGCAATGAAAGGACCACTACCTCACAGAATTGCTGAGCCGAAATATGAATACTGAACTTTGTTTTTCTCAAATTGAATGTTGAATAAGGTGTAATCTGTAATCACCATAAGAAATTATTTAAATGCTGAATTGGAAATATTATCTACATTGAACAAATTTTTTCTGCATGTTTCCACTGGCACAATAGCTATTTGAACCTGTGGGAGGCATCTAAAATAGTTACGCTATATTTTTTAATTTGTGAAAAGCTTTACTGTACAGAAAAGAATCATTATTGACAGAAGTGGTAATAGTCTACAATTAATTTTTCATCAATTTTGTTTGGATTGTTTATACTTTGAAATTATTCTGTGCTAGCAGTGCAATCTTGCTTTACAATTGTGCTCCTTTGGGCATTTGCAGATTTTGGTTTTGAATTTTTTCCAGTGTTAATGACCTAATGACCCTCTCAAATCATACTACAGCATTGCTATAATGTGGCTGGAATGGAATGAGTTTGTAGCTGCCAACAGACTACAATTTAAAGAAATAACTTAATGAATAACACATTAAAATAAATATTTTGGGTTCTGCATGAGATTTTCAAGATTTATGATGGGATTCGTGTCAAGAGATGTGTCCTTCCCACTGGGTGAATCCCAGAGGAAAGTACAGAGCTGCTTTTGGGGAACATTATTTTCAAATAAAATGTTCACCAGGATTTCCATTCACTTACCCATGTTTGTTCAGTCCTGATGAAGAAGCCAGTTCACAGTTTATGAATTCCTACTAATTAGATTAAGGGGCTTAATTTGGTGGCTGAGTAAAATGACATTAGCAAATAGTAAGGGATATTGAAGAATCACTTTGTGGAGATGACAGGAAATGCAGTTATTTCCAAGTACGGAAACAACATGAGGTTGTATTAAGGACAGCATAATTATCATGATTCACAGAATTGTAGGGGTTGGAAGGGACCTCCAGAGATCATTGGGTCCAACTCCCCTGCCACAGCAGGCTCCCTAGAGCAGGCTGCACAGGTATGCATCCAGACAGGTCTTGAATATCTCCAGAGAAGGAGACTCCACAACCTCCCTGGGCAGCCCGTTCCAGTGCTCTGTCACCCTCACCATGAAGAAGTTCCTTCGCATGTTGGTGCAGAACTTCCTGTGCTCCATTTTGTGGCCATTGCCCCTTGTCCTGTCCCCACAGACCATTGAAAAGAGGTTGGCCATATCCCTGTGTCCCCCACACTGCAGATATTTATAAACATTGATAAGGTCCCCTCTCAGTCTTCTTTTCTCAAGGCTGAACAGACCCAGGTCTCTCAGCCTTTCCTCACAGGAGAGATGCTCCAGGCCCCGTATCATCTTTGTGGCCCTCCGCTGGACTGTCTCCAGAAGATCCCTGTCTTTTTTGTACCGGGGAGCCCAGAACTGGACACAGTACTCCATGATCTCATTCCTACTGTAATATATATATATATTTTATTTTGATGTCAGCTTAAAGAGCGTACAACAATAATGAAGCAAGAATGACTCGACCTTCAGCGACAGCTTTGGTGGCCCTGACTCAGCAAAGTACTTAGTACGTACTTAAAATAAAAAAAAATAATTTAAAAAAAGTGTCTAAGTGCATTGCTGAATCAGGGCCTAAGTACACTTTGGAAAAAAAAAAATGAGAGGAGGGGAAAGAGAAGAAGAAAAAGGTGGCAAAGAAGAAGGCTTCCCTTACTCATGTAGGATCATTCACACTGCAAGTATGACAATCAGTTTTTTGTTTTAAAGGCTTATGACATTGAAAACAGGATGTAGAATGAAAATATATACCCAAATACCCAAGCGTGTCCCACCCCCAGCCTGAATAATTTGCAACAGCTCTGGCTTGATCCCTTTACTCTTTAGTGGCTCTAGCCTACAACATACTATGCTCATCCTCTGGCCTTTTTCTCTATTATCATACAAAGGTTATGCTTTCATTATGATGGCAAGTATCTAGGAAAAGGTAACAAATTTTAAAAGTGACTGATACACAGAGAGTTTCTGTGAAATGTTTACAGTTATCTGAAAAATAAATATTGGCTTCACTGTTTGCTTGGTTTTCTGAATGCAAAATTTAGTTTAAAAAATGCCAAAATGAGTTATGTGGCACTAAGACCTCTGTAGAAAAATATAAACAGACTGTTAAAACATATTTCAACTCCCTTGGCGTCATTTGTGGCTGATAAACAGTCATATATGAGTGAAAGGTTCACTGACTGTCACCCATTTATGATCCAAGTTCTTTGCTGGTGCCACACTGACCAGGCTAACAGTGATCAGCATGTCTTACATGTTTTTGTTTTTTTTCCCCCTAAAAACACAGGTCATGACCTTATAAGAGCTGTGATTCAGAATAAAAAAAAACCAGACTTCTCTGGTTCAAATGGCATTGAGATAGGTACAAAGTGGTTTTACTTCAATGCAAACAAATTACAGTGCTAAATAACAGAAAATAGAACAGAAATGGTGCATATGCACTTGGGTCAAGTGTTGTGAGCTCTTCCTGCATGGATTTAAAACTGAAAACACCTCAGCCTCTAATATCTGATGAAAGAGAAGACTGGAGACTGGTTTCTCTATGGCACTAGACATTCATTTGTCTTTTTTTCTAGTTAGACTTCCAATATTATTAAGCACCTCCTTCTTTCATGATAATAAAGAAAGTTTATTTTAACTTTGCAGGCCAACCAACCAAGAAAAAAAAAAGTACACTGCATCAGATACCACAATACTTCTGTACTCTGATGTTCAAATCTTATCTATTTGTAGGTTTATGTGAATTAGTAGCTCTGTAGACATGGTGTATGCCTTCACTTTGTGCTCTAACTCATCAATTGCATTGCTGCTGAGGAACAAATAATGCATAATATAACTTTTATTACCATTATTTCAGAGGGAGACGCAGCAAAATCAGGTATGTTTCCATTCAGTAGGAAAAACAAAACAAAACAAAAAACACTACAAAACAACAAACTTTAAGACTGTTGCAGCTACTGACTCTGGAAAAAGCTGGGATGATCTCTCCCAAATTCTCTTCAAGCCTCATAGGTACATAGGTTTTTTAACTCGTGAAGGAATCGAATTCACAGAAAATACCACATTGCTTTGCTGGTATTATCCTGGAAATATAGTGAATCAGGGCAGAAAGTGTTCTCAGAATCAGGCTGTAGATATATTTGCCAGTAAGGCTGTTAATGATAAAAGGAGAAAAAAAAAAAAAAACACTAGAGCTGGTTGGCTGGGCAGTTGGTAACATACTTCAGAGACTTTAACCACAAACATATTAGATTAAATAAGGGTCACTCTAAGAATTCCTACATGTTTTTTTGCAGGCAGATGAAAGCTTACTCTGTTGTGTCTCTGAGCAGACATGAGCTCATTCTGCCCACACTCCATCCTGGCTGGAAGCTCTACTGTCGCAATAAGCGCGACACTGAGCCCACTCAAGGGCAGGATGTATTAGCTTGGGCTTGGTGCCACATTGACAGGTCTGTCCAGCTTCTGTTTAGTTCAGAAAGTGGGCAGAGAGAACCAACCCCTATGTGGGCACAGGAAGTGCACATCACTCTGTTAGAAACTCTACAGAGAGGTCCTCCAGTCCCCGCTGTTCTTTGCTTCTGCATTGTGGAGCATTTAAGTTTGAACTTTCAGCTGATGGTGAAAAATGTTGTTGTTTCAGAAAAGTTTCCAAACTATTATTTTTTTTATCTGGAGATATTGTCACTAAAGCTAAATAAATTCTTCGTAATCTTGTCAACACTTAGGAGTCAAGTTCATTCTTATGGAAAGCTTGATCATCCATAGGAAGATATCTGTCTAACTGAAATCTTTTAAAGACACATCTCATTCATTGTATCCACATTTCAATCTTTTCTGGCCCAGCATTTGGAAACGTCAATTTCTTTAGGTTTGATTATGGTTGTGACAAGAACAATGTCCAGGTTAAATACTTTGAGGTGTATCTGGATCTTGAAAATGTTTTCCATGCCCCTACACAATAGTAGGGAGAATGATACAATCACGGAACATGCATTAAAGAAACTTACATTTTACTGAGATATTTTTCTTATCCTGCATTTTACTTCTGAATTAGTATATCACAGTCATTTAATGTTTGTGCCTTTGAACTTAAAGATTCATTATGTTGTAATGTTAAATCATCAGTGTACCAATGATTTGCAACCAGTAATGAACGTCCAAATGCTCACACTGTGATACTGTATCCATCTATACCTTTGGACATGTCCTTATACATCTCTCTTACACTTGGTGCACAAATTTTCACTATGGCAATTGACATTCTGACGGTCATTATAAATAATATAAAGTTTTAACACATGGCATTATACAACAGCTAAGTAAATTTAAAGATCGAAAAAGTAGCAACAAGAATTCTCAAGTGCTGATTAAGAAAATCATTGTAACATTTAAAATTATTGTGCTATTTAATTAGTTATTAGAAATAGAACCAATAGAAGAGATCACCTATATCCCTGTGAAGGACAGCCTGAATTTAAATCCCATCTAACCTTGAAGATGTCTGGATATCCTACACAGCATAGTTTTGATATAAAAAAATTCCTTGTGGGTGGCAAATATGCAGAAGTGTCTCAGCTTCACAAGGTTCTTTTATTCAGGAACTGTTTCATGTCAAAGCCCAGCTGAGACAAAGAAACTAGATGTTACTAGTTTCTATAATATGCTAAATTCTACACTAATACAAAAGTTAGTAGGTTGAACATCTTTGTAAATGTTTCAACAGAAGTGAATTAAAGAAACACGTAGCCCCTTTTGGTGTTGTTACTGGGTAAGTGGGAGCTCTTACCTTGATGATAATGAAGTCCATTGACACCAGGATTTTATAAACCTTGCTAAATACTTGTTTGACATTCTTTCTTAATACAAATATATAGGGATGGTATGAAGCAACAGAGGTATAAAAGAAAGCAACAATGTACAACAATAACAATATAGATTACTCATCAAGATAATACTAGCAAAATGAGAGCAGTTATTTTACATGGGAAAACATAAAAAAATGGCCATTACCTTATAAAAACCCATTCAGCTTTCTCCTAAGTGCCCCTGTTTATACTTTGCTGGTCCCTGATAGCTGGGAAATAGCTAGTAAAATCCCCACTGAGATACAATATGTAACAAGTAAGATCACTACTGACTTTCCATAGGTGTTTTTTCTGCCAGCACTTACATGCATTAAAGAGTTCTCATGGATTTGTGTGCCTGTGTGGTAGCCCTCAGCGTGATTTCACTGTACTGTTCTTGCTTTGCATGATATTACTTTCACACAAGTCTACTATTTTTTTTTTTTTTCTGTAGAGATCCTCACCAGGTAAGTAGTAGAGCTACCAGTGGTTCTTCTGATCTACTTTTCATATAACAACTTACTGTTTCAAGTTGATACTCCACATGTAGCAGTTGTGGTTTCGATTCACTCAGCAAGAGAAGGGTTTAAAACCACAAAGCTTCCCTCACAACGGTGCCATAACCAGCAACATGTGTCCTATTGCAAAAAATCGTCCAAGATTCACTGAGCCTTAGAGGGAGTACAAGCGTGAGAAGAGTTGTTTGTACAGTGTTCAGAGTCTAGGGATAGTCCTCTCTGTTTCATCCCATATTTCCATCATTTAATCAAAGACTAGTAATTCAAAGTGAGACATAATCTGTGGAGCAGGGAGCACCATCTTAGATTTCCCTCTCCCACCTCATTCACAACTGATATCTCACCATGTACCTACTCATCCACTGAGCAGTGAATTCCTTCCTGCACAGTATCAGAGCTTCAGTGAAGAGCCTTTCCCCCTGCAGCACAAATTGCTTCTTTCTCTTGGGAAACAACAACTGTGCTCTGGATCCCCTCTGGCAAATGAAGGCTTTAACCCAGGGTCTCTCATTTTGTTTCTGAGTAAGACAGGACCTTGTCTCCTACCTTCAGGCCATGGGCTGTGAATCATCAGTGGATACAAATGAATGCCTTGCTATTTTCAGAGTTTCCTAATGGTTAACTCTAGGCAGCTCTCCACTCCACATGTTGCCTGATTTGGCTCTCAGTCTAAGGAGCTTATCTCTCCCTAGGCATGCACAGAGAATCAAGTGTCCCAGTTAGGGTCCTGCAGTCTGTTGCTAGAGCCCAACAGCTTTAATGTTAGCACTGGAAATCTTTATCTCATCCACCTGTAAGAAACCATGTCTGATTTGTGTATAAGTACTTACATTCACTAAATCCAGGATGATGCTCAAGTCTACTAAATTGTTACAAACAATTTTTTTTTCTTGCCTTAAGTAATCAGTTGTTTGAATTGATGTTTATTTTACTGTAGATAAGCTTTATGGGAAAATAAGATACTTTTGTTCTTACTCATGTATTTTCCTTTTTTTTAAAAAAATGAATGTAGGAGCCTGGAGGAGGAGATAATGACATGCCCACTATATTCCACAGTGATAGCTCTGGTGGAACATATTGAAAAACAAGCTTCTGTCCAGCTATGTGGTTGAAATGCCCTGAAACACCAAAGGAAAGAAAAGTTTCTGCAAATAAAAGAGCACAATCAAATTTAATTATTGAAAGCTTCTTATCAATAGCCTACCAAAAACCCGAGGAAGATGGATTCATGAAAATGAATATATAGAGAAGAGTTACTCAGTTTCGGTGAAGAAAATATATCAATCTGGAGAAGGCAATTGGAAATTAAGTGGTTGAGAGAAAAGGGAGATAGGGAAAAGCAAGACTGAAGACAGCAGCAATTTAGAGGTGGCTTGAAAGTTGTAATAGTGAAAATAAACTAATAAATATCTACCTTCTTATCCATCAATTGATGGATAAGTGGATACACAGAAATAGTTAAGTCACTGTTAGATTAGATACACTCTGAGTAACTCACACTGGAGGCTTTGCTTTTGTCCTGGAAAGCAGGCTTGTTGTACAACCTACAGCGTATACCTTGTAAAGCAAGTCCCATACTTTCCTAAAGTCTCATAGAAAGAATTTCCCAGAGTTTATGGGATACATTTTCTGGCTTTCCGACATATCCTACATATTGCTGTATTATAGAATTTTAGAGGTATCTGTGACCAAAACAAGACATGAAATGAAATATAGGGGCTTTTAATGGTGTTTTTTAACAGATACTGTCTGTATTGAAAATACTGACTTGTATTTTCAAAATTGTATACATAACTGTATATTACATATTACATATGTAAGGTCAGCCTGGAAATAGTATAATTTCCATACAGAAATTGAATTTCTGTACATAATGTATATATAATTGTATATAATTGTGTATAATTGTATATGTATATGTAATATATACAATTATGTATATGTGAATTGTCATTTGGTTTTCCTAAAAAAAAAAAGAGATTTTTTCTATTGGCTGATAAAAAAATACTGTGATTGATTGATTTCAAAAGGTGAGGAAGTTTGTGGTCTTCAAAGTATATTACTGTAACGGAATGTATAAGCACTCTTTATCAAAAGGGCCTGAAGACTAATACCAGCATTCATTTTACTTGGGATTGTTTAAGACTAAAAAGACTAATGATGAAAAATACAAATACCTAACCCTTTCAGAGGAAATAATACATCTTCTGTGCATGGAATTATTTTTTCCCAAGAAAACTATAATGCACTACATTCCTTAATATAAATCCCAATTCCTTTTTTTTTTTTTTAATTTCTCACTTTTAAGGATAAGTTATAAGTTAGAGAAAATGAACTACGTTAGTACAAGACCTCATTGGAAGTTCTATAACAATTTTTAGCTCTTGGAAAATCAACCATTATACTTCATATGGACAGATACAGTTTGGTATTGAGTGTCTGTTATGGCAGGGCCTGGTAAACTCATGCCTTCATGGCTGCAGTCCATGCTTTCTCTTCACCAAACACAGCAGATAGTCACTAAATTGTGCAGAGCTGCCAGTTATGTAGTAGAGTTATAATAAAGAATGATGCACCACTTCACGGAGGGCCTATTTTGCTGAAGTGAACCTGTTTTCTTTATTCTTGGAGAGAATACAAGGGACAAAATGCTTTGGTGATGACAAATGTCCCCTGCTGCCCACCCAACATCCCACCAAAATGGGCATGAGAGGGAAGAAGTAGAGGCATGAGGGGAAGAAGTACTCTACTACCGCCTTCCCCACCATTCAACAGAGCCCTCTTCTCTTTTCCTCAGGAGCTGCAGATCATTCCTCTTCTATTTCCATCATTCTCTCTTACTATTCAATTCCCCTTCACTACTCAATCATTCCTTTACACTATTCAGTATACATGCATTCTCATTATATTCCTCCTTAACACATAAGAAGACTATTCCTGCTTCAGGATAGTCAGAGCTATGGCAGAGTGAACTACAAATGAGCTTTACAAAATTAGAGGTGGGAAATGATCGGCTGTGGACAGATTGTATACACAGGGATTTATGTGCATTAAGTTAAATTTTGTTATTCATAAAATCTTCGAGTATATTTGCATCAACTTTCAGTTAGTCAAAGAAAATGTAATATATCCTTTCTGCTTACATTTGGAGATAGTGCATGGACTGTCAGTGAGTTTTAGTCACTGATATCATATAGCAACACTGGCCTGTTTCCAGAAAGACTGCTGGTTAATGGGCATCAGATTGAATCCTTGCACTTGCAGTATTTCGACTTCATGGAATATCAATGGACTGACAGTGTTCTTAGATTGAAAAAGTTATTTCAGCCAGATATTTATATATACATAGAGACATTAAATCTTTGTTCCATATTATCTATTTTATAACATGGTTTGGTGAGAAAAAAATATTAAATATATTCTCAAATCATGTAAAGTATGTATACCACAGATATCGTTCTGTCTGTTGACAGGATTTTGCATGGGTATTTCCTCTGAAGCAGACTTGCAAATTGAATTTCAAGCTTCCAAAGAAACATGAATTAGTACGGGTTCAAATTTTTGCACCATATCTATTTTTTGAGTTATTCTGTAAATTTCATATTTGGCAAAACAGTGCTGGGGTCTGTGCACAGAACCTGTGTTTATTTTCTTGCTTTGCTACAGATTTCTTATGTCCTCCGCTGCATTTTTTCTTCCCCATCTGAGAATGGGGCCTTTGAAGGTTTACTGTGATACTAATAACAAAGAAGGTAAGCAGATGGCTCAGAAAAACTTCCAAGTCAGGCTGATTCCCTGTTTTACTTAAAATAGTGGAGTGACACAAGTAGAAAATGTTGCTTATGGCAAATGCATCACTGGAAAGCCTGGATAATAGCAAAGAACAACATCAATATTTAAAAGTGAGGGTTTGTACTGAGGAGAGTAACAATAGCCTGATAATGTCCTGCTTGTCAGACAGCAATGGTTTGCAGAACATGTTTTTAAAATAAAGATACATAAAACCAGGTGTCCCCATAAAAATTACACTTTCAAATAATACTTCCTTTTACCTATTACAGCATTTTCATAGGTAGAATTTAAAAGACTGCAAAAATATTTTTTCTTCACTTTACTGAAAGTGAGAAATTTTTGTAGCAAATTCCAACAATAGTTCAACAATGGTGATTAAATAAATAATTAAGTTCCACCCTAAAAAAAATAAAAATAAAAAAATAACAATACCTCAAGGCCTCTGGCTCCAGTCTATCTACCTGGGTTGCCCAAGAAAACATTATACTATTGCTGAAACTAAATATACAAACTCTTAAACAAGCAAGAGCTGAAACGTCCACTAAAAACTCTCTGCTACCGGCTCCCATAAAGTTTAAAGGTTGTTTACATTGAACAACTGATCTGGTTTCCCAAAGCAAAGACTGGAGAGAGACATTATTTTGGAGAGCTTGGAAACTGTGCTACCTAGATTTGTATAAATCACAAGACCGTGTCAGTGGTTTGAAATGATTTGAAATCTGGTTTGCAACAAATTCCATCAGCTTCTTGCCTCTGAGGACCCATACATCTGCATCTTCCCTACATAACTGATATTCCCGTGTCAACTTGTCTCTTGCTTATTCTACTAATAATGTATCTATTGTCTTCCATTTTCTTAGGAGATTTCCTTATGTCTTTCTCATGATGGTTCCAATATAAAAACTGTTCTCCTTAATTTTAATATCAAAGATCAGCCATCACCTTAAGTCAACGATTCCCTCACAAAAGTTCTCACTTATGTCTTCAGCAATCCCAAAGTCCTGACCACCTAAGTAGCACAGACTCATCATTTAATCATATTCCTCCATGAATAGGACCAGACATAGTCAGTCATTGCAGCAAGGGAAGCTTTTCTAAATAACAGAATGACTAAATACTGGAATATATTGTCAAAGGGAGGTGAGGGTATTCAGCCTCTCTAAGGGTTCTGAGGTACAAACAGTTTGACCAATTTAAAGTTTTATTTCCCCCATTCTCCATCCCATGCCTTGCTCACCCATGTTGCTCCTGCACCATGAGTAGCAAAAACAGACGTGCGTGCAGCCTGAAATTTCTGCTGTTCAAAATCCAGCATCAGTATATCTGCTTTCATTGACTAATGTGTAGGATTATGAAGTGTGGTGCCTGAAATTCCAGCACATTGTTACTTTTTGTTGTTAATTCTGGAGGGTCTGAGGACACAGGTCAGAGCATATCTGTATGGCTCCTAAAAGCAGCAAGCAACGTTGACAGAGTATCAACAGTGTAGTACATAGGGTCTACACAGGAAAAGAGGAGAGGCTATGTGTCTTCTGAAAGTCTCTTCCAACCTAATTTTGTATAGTTCTATGAATTCTTCTTTTGACTTAAATTAAGAAACACTGCACTAAATGGGGGCTTGTAAGATTGGATTCTTCTTACTCTATGGAGATTTTATTTGACAGTGCAAGACTTGCAAAGAGACTGTCAGAGAGAGAGTTTTCACTGAATTTACAGACAGCCCTGTGTTTAATCATTTTGCGTAAATAAGAAGCCTAAGGATGTTCTAAAGGAAATCAATCACTTAGATACTTCCAGGCTATTGAAGCTTTCATGTGAGGTGCAACACTGGTTTTCCTGTTTTGGTTATTTATCATCATACATTTGCTGTTTCAGTATACACATTCTCATCTCAACTTTCTTCTTTGTAGTCATCATCTGGGATAAATAGATTTTATTCTGTATTCCCAGAAACCCTTTTGGAGCTGTCTCATTTTGAAAAAGAAACAAGTATATTTTTAACATACATGTGTTCAGCATTACTTTTTTTAATCATAGATTCTTTAGGCTAATAAAAAGTAGTAAAGAGAATACAAACAGCCTAGAGAGAAAACAGAACCCTCTGAAATCACCAATTGGGAGTTATCCAGAGTGAATCGAACTTTGCAAAATGTTGGGGTTGGATTTTGGAAAAACAGCATGAAAATGGTTTTCCACATTTCCTTAGATGCATTTTATCACTTTCTGGTATTTGCAATCATTTTCTAATTTACTGTATTCAGACACTAGACCTGGAACCTTTATAATTTTTTTCCATGTCTTCCAAATGTACACGGTACTGTCATAGCATGCATGAAAGATGTTCCACTTCTTGAGCTTTTCCTTTCATTTCAATACTCTTCCTCTGTTTCAGATTTCCTTGATCTACTGCCCCGACCAGCTTGGAAATTTGTCTCTTTACTGGTTTTTACTTAGTTAGCTTGTGTTACTTGAATGTGGAGTACAGCCATCCTACAATCACTTACTTTTGCAAACAGTGTTGAAGAAGCAATGTTTAATGTGGGTTGCTAGCAGAAAATCCTAAGAGCTTCCAAAATAAAAGAGCATCTAATTTGTTTGGCAGAATGATTTCAAATGAACAGTAAGTGAAGTTTTGAAAAGGTATGCTCTTCTGTGTCTGAGGTATTGAAAGCAAACACGGCAAATGCCTGACAACTGACAACTGTGAAGGAAAGGCACTGCAAGCAGAAGGTTAGGAGCTCTGCTTTACAACTTCAGAGGGATTATTTAAATTTATAATGGCAGCTCCTCAGATAAAGGGAAAACAGAATTCTCTGAAGATTGGCCAGCTCTTTAGGGCTCAATAATCAGGCTTTTATTTGGCCTCCCTTCTGGAGTTGCTTCTATCACAGATAGTGATGCTGGCAAACAAAATAAAGTGTTGTTAAGTCATAGGATGCATTTTTGTAATAATTTCTGGAAGAGCCCAACAAAACTTTGTTTTGCAAAATGTCTGTTGGACATACAACTGTCTGGATACAGACCCTAGTGCGTTTGTCAAGCATAAAAATCAATTAAGATTTGCATGTAACTTACAGTTCATTATTTCCAGAACTGTCAGCCTGCTACTTAATTGTTTTCTTTAAATATTCAGATATGTTTGAGTAAAAATTATTGATGAATTCATTTGAAACTGCAAGGGCCAACAGGGATGGACAGAGCCTTTTTACCTTTTCATGTTTCCCTCTCTGTATATTCCAGAATAATGTGAATGGAACTGATTCCCCATTCCCTGGACAGAGGATCTTTAGTTGTACCTTAATGAGGCCATGCAGACAGCTTGAGGCAAGCACATTCTGGCCTTTAATTAGATTATGAAGTAGGACAGGAACCAGAACTGCAGTCACTATTCTCAAGTGAAAGTCCTAGTGATTTTTGTGGAAATGTGACTTGAACATGGGTAGCAGAATTTAGCGTTGTTTCCTAATCTTATAATTTTTTGAGGCCTGCACACCCGCTCTGATTTAATTTCTACACTTTTGAAATACATCCCTTTTGTTTTTCTTGTTCAGCAAGAAGAAATTTCATGGATCCGTTTTCACAATTGTTTCCATGTTCAGAAAATATGGTTTATACTGCCAAAAGATCTCCCTTCTAATGAAAGTGAGTTTACTTTCCATTCTTGAATACCCCCCTGTTCCTATAGACATACTGGAAATCTACAGTAATTCAGGATGATTTTCCAGGGCTACTCTGCTGTCCACCAACATGTTAAACCTAATCTATTTAAGAAATCTCCAAGTGTCTGTCTCATCAGCCAGGATGGAGAAGCAAATTCTATGCCCAAGTCCTTAAAGGGCCTTTTGTTTGAGGAAAAGTTTATTGAAGATGACAAAGGACATACTAAGAAAGGTTACATCTTGGGCTAGAGCTTGCTCTTCAGCCTTGAAAATAAGTGGCTCACACTATTCATGCCTATATGGCTAGACTTCCCCCAGATACTAACATGGACTTGCTCACAGTGTGTACTGGGAAAATCCCTGCCCTGTAGGGTCCCCCAGTTGTGTTCAGGAATTGCCTGGAAACATACGGGTTCGATCAGGCTAAAACTATTCCAGGAAAAGGACAAGCAATTAAATATATATAGGCAACTGTATATCCTTTCTTTAGACCATGTCCTTGTCCTGGTTAGTTGTTAGCATCTGAGAAAGCCTCAGGTCACAGTACTCAGCAGAGTTCCCAGGCTGCTGGAGGGACAAATGGTACAGCCCCTCTCCAAAACTCCTTGCCTTTTCCTCTACTCTGGGCATTTCACATGGACTTATGATAGGCAGAAATCCCTTAGGCATTTCCAAGGTAGTCTGCTATATTACCAGAAATACAGTCTACAATTTTAAAACAAAAGAAATACCATTTTGCCATAAATTAACCGAGATGAGTCCTGAAAAGAAGAAATCCTCCCTTAACATAAGCACTAACATAAGATAAATTTTCAACATCCTTTTGATCCCCAAACAATCCATGTTGTTCTTGTTCAATCCAGAATAAATGTGAGCAAAAAATGACACTATTTTTTTTAGCAAATTCAGGCATTTTAATTCACTCTGAGTAATGCGCCTGGTATCTTCTCTGATTTTCATCATAATTTTTAGAGCTACATGTAATTCTGTCATTTGACATTTTTCCTCACTTGACAAGTATTTCTCCTATCTTTTCCTCTTATTTTTGAACATCTTCTTCAAATGTGTAAGACCCACGTAATCCACTTTTACACTGTTGTTTTTAGGTTTTGTATAAATACTTCTAGCCTCTGTTTTGAGAGATTTCCTTTACTTATTTTTAGTCTTTGCCTAGGAGTGCCTCAAAATGGGTGTTTGACTTCCACCTTCCCGAATCAGCGGAATCACTGAATACTTCCTGAATCCTGAATCATTGCCTCCAGCAGCCTCTGTGCCTTCATTACTGCAAAAGCTCTCCAGAGGCTCTTGGGGTTTGAAAACAGTGTCTTCAGGGTTCAAAGTGTGCACCACTGTCAGCTCTGAGCACCCATGTCCTTTAGTCAGTGGGGAGAGCAGAAGTCAATTGGATATGCCTTATTCCAAAGGCCCCAAAAACATAAAAAATGGGACAGATGAACCACATTCTTAAAGTTCCCATTTCTCACCATGGATTTCAAAATTCAAGATGACTAGATCAGATGCAATTCTGTTTAAATAGCTCTATCCCATGATGCATCTCTAACTGAAACTGTTACCTCAGATACTTCAGTTGAATAGCTTTGAGGCTCAGATTTCCAGTTTGTCTCCAGTACTACTTCTGCTTGACACGCACTAATCTGAATATTTTCATTTCTACTCTCTCAGAAGCAAGCTAACACGTCCCACTACTGTTTCTTCTCAGAGCACCACAGAGCACATTATACAGCCCTGAGCTCTGTATTATGCAGTTCTAATTACAGAACAGTCCTCTGTGTCACAGGATAGCCTCTGCATTATGTGGGAGCTAAATTCATACAGGCTGCTTCTAAATGTAGCCTCTGCTCTTATACACCATGCAGTAATGTTGTCTGACAAACTCAAGAGGACAGAGATGTTATTTTGTGTCCCACCTGGGTAGATTCTTGTCAGCAGAAAGAGCAAATCGCTCTCACTTCCATTTCTCTGGAGGCTCTGCAGGGAGTGTGGCGATCAGCATTTCTGAGAATCAACTTACTTGAATTTAAAAATCTGAGTATCAACCCAGTTACATATGCTATGACTTGACTGTTTGGTTTTACAATGTATTTGTTTCTCTCTTAAGTCTTATGTTAACTAAATGTGCTATAATAAATAATTTCGGATATTTTTCTGTATTTCATTCTTATTCTCCAAGGTCATATTGTCTGTTCACAGGAAGAGATGATTAAAAAAAAATAACCACATCCATATCCCTTGTTTCACCAAGTATTTTTTTTCTTTTTTTTCTTTCTTTCTTTCTTTTTTTTTTTTTTAATCAGCATATTCTAAGTTTCTTACTTTTCTCTCTCTTATTTTTTTTTTTCCTTCAAAAAAGTTCTGGGAGAAAAGTGTTGTTGGAAGAAATTTTAACTTCATATGACTTTTTCAAACTATAATAAATGGCATACTGTTACTAACGAGTCAAGGCTAAAAACAGCATTCTGTTTTTATTCTTCATTTCCACTAAATTTTAGTTTGGAAATAACAGATATTCTAACAGCATTTTTTGGTATTTTTTCCTATCTCCATTGTTTCAGTCTTAACATTTCCAAGGCAGAAATCTTTCCAGTTGTAATGGAGAATCCATAATTTTCTCCTATTCAATAAGTTTAAAGTTCTGATGCTCTTAGAATGTTTTAAATGTTATAAAAATTTTTAGCATTTCTTCCAGTTGGTGCAACTAATTGATCATCCCTTGTTCTCAGTTGTGTCAGTTTTAGTCTAACCTTCCATCCCTGAGAAATTAGATTTCTACTTTTTTAGCATCTTTCCCACTTTAAATGAAAATCATGTTACTATCCTTTCTCATATTTAACAGGCAAACAATGAACAATATTTATCACTCAGCAGAGTCAAAAGAATTTCAGTAAATTCTTACCTGTAATTCTGCTTTTCATTTCCTATGTGAAATCTGTCATACTGTGAATATGCCCGGTTTCCTTCCCAGTCCATTAATTCAATTCTTAGAGAATATTGCCTCTGACTTGTTATTGCAAAGATAAATTCATTCCCCAGCCAATGTTCACCTGATGGGCTACCAAAACCCTAGAAAAAAAGTTGGCAAAATAACTAGGTGTAATTACTGTAATTGGCAGAATCTTTATACAATAATAAAACCATAATTACATTTTAATTCTAATTACTGGTCATGTAGCTTTCTGTGCCCCAGTCTGACAATCTCCAAAATGAATCTATCAATACCTACCTACATGGAGAGTTGTGCAGTTCAACTGATATTTTTAAAGGCAGTTGAGATTACCAGTTGAAAATCACTTTCCAATTACAAGATGTTAATAGTATGATGCTATCTTTGTACATCCTTCAATGGCAAGATTGGACATGATCAATTTCTATAATATATTTCATATGATGCTATACCTAATTAGCATTAAGACAATTAAATTGAAACAGAATTCTTCTATACAGTCTAAAAGGTTTAAAAGAGACTAATCTAGATTATAGACTGAATTCAAGTTAGCTGTGGAGGACAGTTTATGCTTTAATCTCTAGGAAAGAGATGGCTATTCCTCTGCTGTGACTGCCTGCCACAACTGAAGGAGGGAGGTTTTTGGTTTAAAATCCTCTTCTGCATACAAGACCTGTTTGACAGGACACTGCCTGTGAACAATCCCCAGTTATAATACTTATTTCCCTCATTCTTGATCCACTAAGGGTCATATTGCCTAAGATTTTGTCTACTATAAAGCTTATTTTTTCTTATCCTGCTGGAGTGGCATAAGATATCTATAATGGATTACATTGTTTTGAGGTCTTTAACTTAAGGAGTTAGGAATATTTCTATAGACTATCCAAAGCACAGGAGAGAGTACTGTAATTTTATTTTCTAAGAACGAAAAATAAGCAGTAGTAGAAAATTTAAGGTACCTAACTCTCCTCACATTTCGTATATTCAGATGATCTTATTTCCAGTTAAGCAAGCTACATGCTTTTCAAACATGGAAAAATAAAAGAGAAAGTGTGACCACTTTTCAAGCTGCACTCTTAGACTGATATTTCTGTGCATCTTCCAGGTTTTAAAGTTGTTTAAATTTTAATGAATATTTTCCTATATTAAATTTAAAGTTTCCATTAATGCAATATATTTAATTTACTATATATTAAAATTATTTTTCATTATAAACTATTAGTTCATACCTGAAAACTGCTAGCTTCATTTTTGTCCTCTTTAAACAGTAGATATTATTTAAAATTGTAATCTACTTTTGTGAAGAACTATTTCAACATGACTAGCTTATACTTATTCATATTTCTCAAGTTAGGAAAAATGGGAACTGGAAATGTGCTGGTTTGCTTACACTGATATGCCAGGAGTGTTTGTAGAAGATCCTTGTGAAAATTTCCTTATCAAATTAAATGAAAGATTGGATTATATTCTTGCCTGTGATATGAATTCACCCTCTGTTGCTAAGTTGTGACTGCCAGATATATGAAAGAAACAACAGAAAAGAACAATTAAGCATTTCTGCTTTTGGAATAGACTAGAATGCATCCAATCTCAAATATTTTCCTTAATCATTCACTATGGTAAGTTACACTCTCTCTGCAATGCCCACCATGGCATTTACCAGATGACACTTCCTCTCAGTTTCAAATCACGAATTAAACCATGTGATCTGCCATTGATTGATTCATTGCAATTTTCAAGAACAAGTGTGAACATTTCCAGAGAGCACTTATTTTTTAAAGGAGGGTAATTTGAAGAGACTTCCTTTGGACTAGAAGTTAGGGAAATATGACTGTGAGAGACATTGGCAAAAAATCGATTTCATGTATGATGTTTTAGTCACTCCTAATATGAGATGGAAACGCTGAAAGTACAGTCCTCTCTCTTTTGCATTCCTCTTTTACTGCCCAGGCTCCAGCCTTGACTAATGGGGCATGAGGATGAAATCCTGCCTCCCCACTAGGCGTGCTCCCCCTGAATGAAGCCGCAGTGTAGCTAAGACAACTTAAGCGATGCACAGGTACCCTAGCTGCAAACCTCTGAAGAAAATGAACCTGAAGACTTTAGACTGTGGTGACTCTCCAAGAAGACTCAACCTGAAATATAGAAGGATACTGTTATTTGGCATTTCCTTTCCTGCACATTATTTCATTATGTCCTCCTTCTCAAATAGATGATTTCCTGTTTAAGTCGCTGTATATGCTGGTTGTAGCTCATCCTGTTGGTATCTTGCTTTGACCACATCAGTCTCTCAGTGTGAGCCCTGCTCCTCAACATTTCCCATGATGATGTTTCTGTGTCTCTCACCTACTGCTTTGATTGCATTCGCATGCATATTTGACTTCATACATACTTCCCTAAAATACAAAGGCTTGTCCCTCACCAGCATAAACCCTGCCTGCAGCTGAATAGTTTTCAACATTTTATATCTGTTCCTTTGATCCTTTCCATCTCTTTGCCTTATCTCTCTGCCCTGTGGCTCTCTCACATGGTCACTCCTGTTCCAGCAACTTTGGCAGTGCCATACCAGAGCAGCCAGTGGCTGGTCTCTGACATCCTCTTTTGCTCATGGTCATTGCCGCTTGTCACAGAGGAAGGGCAAACACGCTCTGCGGTGACTACCCAGCAGGCAGTTTTTCTCCCTAAAATCCAGAAGTCAGAAGTTGGTTCATCATTGGAGCATAGGTGTTTATACACCAGCCAAAATATGTTTCTTTGATATCTGCATGGTTTCTTATTCACAAAAGATATATTATTATTCTTATCAGCTTTCTCCCTTTAAAAGAAGATTTTCAGGAAATCCTTTCTCCCATTTTCCCAGTGCTGGCAAGCAGAGGGGACTCCCCTTTGAACTGTGGCTCTATTGAACTATATTTGTCTTATCTTATTTAGATTACAGCTTATTCAGGATGTAATACATGTGGCTTTTTTAACATTATGTGTTCCCATATGTGTTCTATATAAACTCCAGACACCATATATAATTATTCTGAAATAATAATCATTTTTCTTCTTCGCATTTACACTTCCTTCTCCCTTTTCTCACGTTATTACACTAAGATGAAAATCTATCACTAAGTGGTTTGCTCTCCTGACCAGAGGAAATGAAGTTGCAGCAAAAGAGAACAGAAGGAACATAAAAACGAATATAAAAAAGTTATGGAGAAAGTCGCTGCATTAGTTACATTAGAAAGAGCTACATTATTGAAACTCAGATTAGAAATGAGTAGCCTAAAAATGATTCGTGTTTCATTTGTACTGCTGAATCTCACTTGAGTAGTATTTTTGTTTTATTGAAGAAAACCAATTCTTTTTTTCTCTCTTTTTCTCTTTAGTCTTGAAACCAATTTCCATTAAAAATATAAGCCTTTTTGTTACTCTATACTTAAATAAATCTCCTGACTTGCCCTAATTAAAAAATAAAAATAATAATAAAAAAAAATCTGTATTTTATTTCTTTGTCAGGAGCAACTTCTTATTAATTAAAATCCTTGCTGCTATGAAACCAAGGAAGTAAGTGGAATATAAATAGTACCTCTGAAGGAAGTAATGTTCCTAAGGACGGGTAGTATATTTTATTAAACACCTGGTTGGAACCATGGTTGGAAAAGCAAACAAACCAACAGGTACTCAGAGCTTTCTTAGATCTAAACCAGACAGGAGTAGTACATTTCTGTAAAGCAGAGAGTTGGGAACAATTCCTTCAAGTATAATCTCATTATGCCAAACAACTGTTTCCAGCTTGTCTGCAGTTTACTGCCACTGTTTCAGATGTGAAGAAAAACTTGCACAGTTGCTGTATTTTCCAGATATTTTGGCTTACTTAAGAAATACACAGCTTTACTTTTTTTAAATCTTACTTAGACTGCCACTGCTACAAGAGCACTGCTACTTTGACAAGATATATCAGCTTTTGTGTGCAGAGGAGAATGACATTCTTATCCAAAAAAAAAAAATGAAAAGCATGAATTAACTTTTAGTTTCCATTCCCAACCCCGAAGCTTAGAAAATGATAGTAAAAAAAGATCATGCCAGGCTCTTTTGATTTTTCTTCAATATCTTTAGCCTTCAAAGTACAGTTCAGAATTTTATCTTCAAATATAAAATCTTTTTTTTTTTTCTTCAGACAGAAAACTTAAGGAAACAAGCTCATGCAATTGTGATGCCCACCTGTCTGCTGCTTCTGTGCAATGCCTTTTGAACACTTTTGAGAATGGGACAGACATCTCACAAACATGAAGTTCACCAAAGCTTCAGGAGAACTGCTGCCTGGGACAAGGAGCCCTAGGGAGAAAGCAGCAGCTCTGCAGTTGCCCCTTCCAACTGCCTATCAGCTGGCACGCACCAGCCAGCCAAGCACAGATGCTCAGCACTTATTGCCTCTGAGGGATCCTTAGACATCTGGGAGAAATTTGAGGGACATAAAAGGGGAACTCAAGCCATTGCCACAGAAAATCTTAGAAAATAACAGAGATTCAGGGAAATTATTAGTAATGAGAATGGGATTTCTATGTGGGACACAACAAAAATCCACAGAAAAGCAGACTCCATTAGCTGTTCTTGAGGCAATTCAGTAATTGCTCACTAATGAAAATCAAGTAATGAAAGCCAAGCATTTTAGTTAACAGAACAGTTATGCCTATACTGCTGCTTAACTCTGTGGGGTGCCAAGTGATAAGATGCCTTCAGCCTTGCCTAAGACCATGTTTGTCAATTTCTATGGAGAAGAAATTTCATTATGAGTGGGCTTAGGGCATAGTGTTGTATCTTAAAAGTTAAAATTAGGAGTCACCTATTCCAGACCCAAACCTGTCATTAAATGTGTTTGTTTTCCATCACATGTTGACTCTGTCAATATACTTCTTTTTTTTTTTTTTTTTTGTATTCATATGGCTATAACAAATACTTTGTGTTAAAAGCTTTGCACTTAAACTCAAGGAAGTACATGGGGTGATCCAAGTCATCCTCAGCTATCAATCTACTAGGAGAATGAACATCTGTATTTCATGAATGTGTAGTTAACTACATTTTAAGTCCCTTTGAAACCCAGTGGGATTTAAGTACTGTTCCAAAATTGCATTTAAAGCGACTAAGAGACACTATTTTGTCATTAGGTTTCTATATTTCATCCATTGTACGTTTCCAAATACAGGGATTAATTCCTTAAACTTGATATTTTATTCCAAAAAACTCATTTAGCTTTTCCCTTGAAATCTGCATAAGGTTTTGGGGTGACTGGCAAACCAGACACTTTAAGTTCCCAAAAGAGTGGTTATCATAATAGGGAAAGGTCAGAAATTTCCAAAAGTTTTTACAGCTCTCCTACATTTTCCTCATTAGCACGCTATGGAAGTTGGGAGAATGCTTGCATTCCCTAATATGCTTTCTTAACTGCCCACCACTAGCCACAGGCACGATATACA
Organism: Anseranas semipalmata; assembly: GCA_013399115.1. Lineage (NCBI taxonomy): Eukaryota > Metazoa > Chordata > Aves > Anseriformes > Anseranatidae > Anseranas > Anseranas semipalmata. Next base: position 60,065 of record VXAA01002436.1, read on the forward strand.
AATCTTTGCACTGACGTAGCATAAATTATTTTCTCATTTCATTTTATTGTTCACGATCTGGTAACATTTATATTTTTGCTGCTGCTGAAAAACTGCATTATGATTGTATTTTGGCCAAGTTTGATCTGAAATAAGTTAGTTAAAAAGATATAAAAATCACAACCAGCTAGTAAAGATATAAAAGTCACAACCAGTTAGTAAAGTAGTGGTTTGTTGTTGTTGTTGTTTGTTTGTTTGTTATCAAGGTATAATCTGGTAACGTTTTGTATTACATTTAGAATAGATTGTTCTTGGAGACATTATAACACAACTTATTTTCAGAGCAAAGAAATGACGCAATACAGAATTTTACTGATAATTTTAATTCCATATACGTACTAGGATGAAGCAAAGGAGTGTTCTGGTTCTTTATGCCTATAGCTATATAGTAATTGTGTATATTCTGACATAATGCCCAAGAGTTATGTTAAAAAAAAATAATAATAATAGTCATGTGTTGTTCTTTTATATGCATTAATGCACTTAGCACCCAGAATCACAGACAATAGTACTATTTTTTATAATATTTACTCTAGATGACATCCAGGTTCTACATCAGCTCATTTCCAATTGCATAATCATTAACAGAGACAAAAAAGTACTAAAGCAGTCATAAGTACAAAGAAACTGAATTCAGTACTGGTTTAAAAAATGACCTGAAGAATTTACAAAGTTGATACTTACTCAAAAATAATAAGTAGGGTGCAAACGAGTTTTATTAGGTTTGGCAAAAGCTGTGCGGGTATTCTGCTTGAATCATGTTACTCCAAGTTCATTAAACAATTATCTCTCTTACTTTATTTATTTTGTCTGATAGTGTTCATAGGAAGCTTTGACTTTTTATAGACAAAACAAAATTGAAACCAGACACAGTCAATATATCCTGTGGGTTCATCTTCTGTCAGACAATTCACTGAAAAAAGCAGATAATAATTCAGTGTTTTAAAGAAGCAGTGTCTTCCCAGAAGCCATAAAGAGTATTCAGCTGCTTTTGCCTTAGCTGAGAATGTGGAATGAATTTTGTTTAAGAAGATGATTTCTAAATAGTTCAGTATACTTCCTCATTTCCATCTTGTCAGATTATTCATTGTATATATATTTTTAAATGTAGAAATGACTTTAAATTTCCTCAAAGAACAAATCTTTTAAATAATGTTAACTTTAAAAATTTATCAAAATAGTGCTAAGTATTCATAATTATTTCTATGAAATAACAACAAATATTTGGTGGAAAGTTTTAAAAATACCTTTGAATGGAAGCCAGATGTACCTTCTGAGAAGACTAAAACAAAACAAGTTACTTTCAATCTAAATACAGAACTGAATGTCTGTACTAGCATTCCAAGTTTGAAAAGTGCCTCTCACAATCTGGCTCATGCCCTGCAGCAGCTTGGGTTGCAGCACTTCATTCTATACCAAATGTATCAGTAGACATACAGAAATTAGGTTCACTTTTTCCTTTTTCCTTCCCAAACACACACAGCATCACTAGTAGCAGACTTCCTCAAGAGGAAGAATCCCAGCATCAGAGCCCAGGTCTGAAGTGCAAACCTCACAAATGGTACCTCTGGCTTGGCAATGAGCCCCAGACAATGCACTGTCCTCCAGTGATCCATGTCCCACAGCCAGTCTGGCCCAGCCAGATGCCCAGATTGGGTATCGCTCAGACACTAATAACTGAATGACACAATAAGAAGACTGACACCAGAGTCAAATAGTTATAGCACTAACTTGACAAGAATCCCAAGGTGAAGGCTTGCTCCATCAAGCCCCAAATGGAACAGATCAGGCACTAATTTTCAGGCTCCTCCCTGAAAAGAAAGCTGTTCCATTACGAAAGCACACAACTGTCATTTGGAGGACAGCAGAGCAAATACCTAAGGATCACTGCTACAACCCTACTGAATGTTCAAATCACTAATTAAAAACAAACAAGCAAACAAAAACCTCTCAAAATCTCACATGGATCTTGTACAATAGCATGTCCATCTTTTGGTTAGAAAGTTTCTTTAATAAATATTAATCTGACCCATGGTGTTCTGGAAAAGGCTGTTACCACAATTAAGCTTAAGAAGTAAGAGAAATAATTGTTTAATTAAGACGAAACACTACATGCAATTTATTAAAAGTTTTACATGTAAGGAACACCTTACATGGTTCTATTAACAGACTTTGGTAGACCACATGGGCCTTAACAACATACATCAATGGTGTTATTAAAGCACTGAAGGCAGAGTAGGCACATGTTTTCATAAAACTGAATACTGTCTCTCACCATTTTGATGCCATGTCTGTCTTCACTGGACATGCTTTAGACCTCAGCAGAAGCAGAGAACATGCTGGCTCTCTCTATACCACTGATGGAAGTGATAATTCAGTAACAGTTTCAGTCAGAAATGACTTTTTAATAAAGTAGAGTGACATATAATTCTTTATCAAAGAGGGGTGGGTCTCCATAAAAGGCGTTACTCACAGAATATCTTAATGCACATTCCAGTCACTAAAATAATTTCCTTATATCCAAATTACTTTGTAAATGTTTCAAAGAAACAAATGACTTCCATGTCATATATTCTAGTCTCTTGAAGTAAATGATTTTCTCAGATGTGGGCAATTTATAACTCATGACTTTGAAATGTACTGTCATAAGAAATGTACTTGTGCCTAGATGTTACAAAATTATTCATGTCTGAAGTGTGCCTTTTTTATCCCCTTGCACTCCTAACTCACTCTCATGAGCTTATCCGTTTAACATAACAATTCAAACAGCCCCCAGCCCGCCTTGTTTGTTTCCAGTACAGAAGCAACATGCCTTCTGTCTTTTCCAAGGACATGTTCTTGCCTTTCTCACAGGTCCATCCTGTCCCTCATTTTTCAGGAAGTACCATGCTGATATTGCAATGTATTTTATATAATTCTTTACACTACTGTCAGGGAAAAAAAATGAATCTGTTTGTGCCGAACAAATTATAGGATATGCCTCCAACTAGACAGATAGGTAGATAGACAGACAGACAGACAGATGGATGTAGCACAGGTAGTGTTCTGAAGGCTCTCCTACTTCCATACTCCCTTCCATACTCCTTTCCTATTTCCAGATTATTTTTGAAATGCCTCCCCATGTTCTTTGAACCAGCAATTCTTCTCTTCAGACCCGTTTCACTCAGTCACAGAGGGAAGGAGAAGCTGTTCTGAAGAGTGCTCTGAACAGCCTCTACCATGCTGCTGAGCTAAAGAAAGCAGAACAGAACAACTCGTGTTAAGAGCAAAACCTCACCTCTGAAAACAAGGCAGACTTGTGCAAACTGCCATTTGAGAATGGCCTGTTACTCCTAACTGCTTGGGCATCATTTAGGGAATTAAGTCAGACCAAAACACCATTAAAAATTTAATGATGTGGATTTTTTGTCAAAAGTCTATGTTCACACCCAGGCCACGGCCCTGTTCAGTGTGCTAGCACAGATATGGCCCAGGAGTTGAGGAAGAAGGAACTGAATCAAATGCAAGTAGGACCCCCATCCACAGGATCTCTTCTGTGCAAAACAGGGAACCACAGAAGCTCTTGTTGACAGAAGGACACAGGTTCTTATTATAAAATCCAGTTGGCTAGTTATCAGGAGCAGCTGCATATCTTTGCCTTTGGGGTGATCTTTCACAGTCAAATGATTGTGGGGTAATAACAGTGGAGATGAAAATTTCTTCTAATACAAGAGCAATCAACAATCACACTTTCAAGGTTTACATATCTGACCTATTTTTGCAGATTTTACAGGTTTACAGATCTGACTTATCTAATGTACATTATGTTGTTGTTTTGTTGTTTGGCTTACGATTCCTTGAGTTAAGGTTTGTGACAAAAAAAATGTGACTTGAATACAGATCAAGCCAAAATCAATGGAGGAAACCTCTTATTGTTGTAAAGCCACAGGCATGTTGGTAGCTAGGAATCTCTAGCTATTACATGTATCTACATTTTCCACATGAAGATAAAGGTTTCCTAACTTTAAATTTCTGTCAACACTGAAAATCTTTATCTGAAAAGTTTATGAATATTTTTAATTCCTGTAAACAACAGAAGCATCTTTCTAAATCTCCTTAGCAGGAGTTAGGTGAAGTTAGTCTCAACAGCCATTTCTGTACTTATCCTGTGAACCCAGCGAGCTGCATTATATCCTTGCAATGGAATATACTCTTTAGCTCCTAGCAATCACTTTTCTTTACTCTAAAGGGAAAACATTAGCATCAATGAAGATCCAAAAAACGTTCTTTTGACAAATTGATCTAATATGGAATAGTCACAGATAGAGCAGTGATACCATCTTCAGAGCTGTTATTTGATAGTATCTCAGTTCTTTTTCAAAGAACACGGGAATATGGCAATGTGTCAGTAATATTAGTCTACTGTGAATGCAAGTGGTGCAAGTGGTGTAAAGATTTTGTGGCCATTTCAATGCATAACAAAGCTTAATTACTGACAAACCACAAGAGGATATAAAATTAATTCAAAATAGCTAGCTTGAACAAAACTGAGTATTACAAAAGATATTTTTCCATAATATGAGCATTCAAATTCACATGCAATTTTTTTTTTTTTTTTTTGGTCAAGAATATTCTACTCAGCCAAGCCATATGGTTTATGTATTTTTTGTTTTAAAAATAAACACATCTGAAGTTGTTCTCCACTAGAATAGTGGAATAAGAATCATGAAGCATACACAAACAATTCAAAAATGTGCCTTGTGCATTGCTTTTTATGCAGTCTGTCTCACTTGAAAAAGAAAGTGATGAACATAATAATCTGATGTGACTGGAAGGGGCTGGAGCTCTATCTGCAGTTGTTTGATTCTTCAATGTGTTTGGGGAGAAAAGGAATCTGCACACACTTTGTAAATGGTCAAAACTGCAACAGAGAAATATCCACCATCAATCAATGTTCCAAAAGAGAACAGTACAACATCTTGAGGTTTTGCCTCTTGGCTCAGGTCAAACACAATGTTAATTGTGGTGAGGACCTATTTTGAAAAAGAAAAAAAGTGCAAATTAACATTGCTACTGAGGCAATATGGAACAAAACAAAAGTCAGGCTTCAGAGATAGTTTGAAAGGTAGGAAGAAAGAATTATACCAAAACTGAACACTGGAACAGCTGGAGACCACAAAAGGAGTTAGGAGACCACCTTCTAAAACAGGAGCTGGACACTTTGAAAATAAAAATTAAATGTAAGCAGTGTCTGGAAATTTTCAGAATGAACTGAGATGCGGCAGTAAGAAATAAAATCTTTGTTGGAGCAGTAGCTTTTGCTATGAATAGTTCAGGCAGACCCAGACCTGTCACTAGCCAGAAGTCTCCAAGAAACTGTCTGAGACTCATATTCAAGCCAGAGCTCACTCACAGCGATGACCTGCAGTAGGCATATCAAAAAGGGTAAAAACATCATGCCAAGAAGGAAATTACAGTCCATAGAGTAGTTCAGCTGTCTTTTAGGTAAGCAGAAGGCATGGATCATGAGAATTGTTACACCAGTTATAGCTCACTGAGGCTCAGCGGAAAGTCAGATTATTCCAGATAACATAATCCAAATGCCCACTAGAACTGCATCCATAAATATTTCCTAAGAAAGTTCTGATAACCACCTCTGTGGTCCAGCTCTCAGTGTGGTGCAGAAATTAGGCCATGAAAAAGTCAAAATAATCCTGTTCTGGCATCATACCACATAGGCACTATGGAGCTAACCACCAATATGACCCAACAGCTATAAGAAGAGAAAAAGAAGAAATCCCAACAGAAATGGAAATAAGTGGTTTTGTAGACGTGCTTTTCAAGCACACACAGATCCTAGTGATGAATTCTAAGATATATTGGCAGCACACTTGTTTTAAGCACTGAAGTGGTGTTGGACTCAGATGCTCATCAGGAACATGAGGTTAAGGGGGTGTGAAATTTACTGCTGAAGTTCATTCTTGCCTCAAAGAACCAAAAAAACCAGCTGTTGGTCAGGAACACAGAAGGTAGTTGCCATAAAGCTTAGAAATTCAGCTGTGGGTCTAATATATACTAATGATCCCAATCTAGATCGTGACATTATGAATGATTAAAAAAGTGATAGCTTTCTTTCATCAGAGAAAGGAAATAGCAATACTGTAGCAATAAAGGCATGCAGTACAATTAAATACTGACATGCAGAAGAAAAAAACTGGCTAGGAAAAGGATTGTTGTGGGCTGGCCAAGGCATGCAATTTCAAATACGTACTGAGAGTCTTTTGTCAATGACAGAAAGCAAGAAAATAATTTTAAAGGTCTGAGGAAGCCCTCAATAGACTTAGTTCCCAAGAAGTTCCCCTAGGAAACTGATAGTGAATGTTTGGATATCGAACGTGGAATAACTTCTGTGAAATTCATAGGAATTATTAAACTAGGCATGCTGAAAGCCTAGAGAATAGGGAATCCAATATCCGTCACCTAATTTGGCAAAAATTGAGACAATGACTGGGAAAGGTACATTTATCCAAGAACTGAAAAACTGGAATTTGAGCAAGAAGTCTCAATAGCCAAGTTAGCACATGACCTAATTCTTTGTTTGTATTTGATTATTGCTAATGTCTGCCTAACAAATGCCAGAAACTGCCTTAGAAATTCAGCCTGTAGAAACCCCCTTTGTAAAAGTGACTCAGGTAAGCAACAACTATTCTCTTTCCAGAAGTCATAATTCTAATTCCTGCTTCAAGCAAGGAAATATGAAAAATGGTAGAAACCTGCTTTGGGGTGATATTAGTTGCTGCTGTTAAAGGAATTACTTTATGCTCATCTTTAAATCTTTCTGATAAGAAACTAATAGTAATGTGGAAAATCCACTGCAAAATATGAAAGAGCATATATAGTAAATATTGATAAGAAAAGGACAGGAGGATGAACACAAAGGATTTCCTCTGAATTTCTTCAAATTTATATATCCAAATGTTTAAAACTGAAATGGTCTAAGAGAGTTTGTAGTCAGAAATGAGTTCTTAGGAGCTCACGCACAAATTATACTGCATGGCATATGACCGACACCAAAAGAGAACAATGCTGGTAAGTGCCTATGCCACTAAGAAAGAAGATGGCATCACCAATCTTACATAACAAAAAAAAAAAAAAATCTGAATAAGAGGATTTTTATTCATCGGCTACTGTTTTAGATATCAAAGAAAGTTTAACTTTATTTTCCAGAATGGAGATTGGACACCAATAGCAATGGAGTCAAAAGAACATGGAGAAAAATTTAATGTCACTGCTACTGCATTATCACTGACTTTGTGGTGATTTAAGTATGGATTGAGCTGTGTATTTCCTACTTCTGAAATATTTATGGCTACTTTATCTCTCTGTCAATCTGTTTCATGTGTTGGTGTCTGGAAAATACATCGAACAGGAACTGAAGTAATTCTATGTACGCTGAAGGCAACAGCATGAAACTGAATAAAAGACAATGACTGCCTCAAGGCCTGTCTTCAGGGTGAATTGGTGCTGGATAACACCTGTAACCCAGCAGTGCCGTCACTCACCTTTGCAGAGACTATCCCATGTAGACCCTCTCTGAGTTACTTGCTGTAAGGATCTCAGCTTAGAGTCAGAGGAAATGTGCAATGGCCTCCTAAAACTGGAAGAGCCAGTAACTTGTGAGGGTACTAGCAGTACTGCAGGCTGGTAGCCTGAGTCCCAGCTCAAAAGCTGGCAGTCAGTACTTGCTTGTAACTGAACAATTTCTACAGTTCTGGAGATTCTTTTCCAATAAAAAGCAAAGGCACTGAAAGTAAAAGAATCCCCAGAGACTTATTATTGCTGTTATTATATCATTATGATATTGTTTATTTCTGCTGGATTAGAGGTCCTAGTGAGCTACAAGCACAACAAGAATGTCTTAGCAAATCTGAAAAGCTGTGTCTGAGCATATTAAGAACCATTGCATCTCCTACCACACCACCTACCTGGTTTCCACTGGAAGAAACACCAGGTAGACATGTCAGGCAGGAGCTGTGATGTGGTCTAACAGACCCTGCACATGTTCTCTGAACAATGAGGGAATTATTAAGTCAGTGGTGCTCTTGAAGCTCAGACTCTGTCACATTTCAGTAACCCGCAGAGCTTCCACCAGCCTCCATCTTCCAACATTTGATGGCATAAAATATTCTCAGCTAGGGGCCTCAGCTAGTTACTTTGGTGAAATGGTTCAGAAAAGCAGAGGCAAACCTAAATCCCAACTTTTCTCATGACCCGTAGGATAGCTATCAGTAAAAGTCCAAAATTGATTCTTTTTGTTTGGTAGAAGTAAAGGATCTCTTAGAAGACTACGGCATCCCTAAGGAAAAGCAAAATGATTCCAGACTGCTTGAACTAGACAAAATCCTCCTAATCCAATCCTGAACAGGTTCATAACTGTTGCAAAGGAAATCTTTTTTAAAAGGGCTGCCCTTATCAAGTAGTTTAAGAAAAAGCACCGGACAAAATACCAGAGTAAATCTCAATAATTAATGCAGTGTGTATAAATTAAAAAAAAAAACAAACATATGTAGAGAGCAAGTTAGGTTGCATATAAAAATTCTAATTTTCTCATAAATAAAACTGGTATAATCTTAAAATTTCTGGTTCTCCAAATAAATTGATGTTTTATATTTTATTTGACTCCAAGCCAAAATAGAGTAGAACAGTTTTCAAATGTCCCGCTAAATTAAAACTCCAAACAGAATCTGATTTGCTATTTTTATGAATTCTAAGAAATTGTCTCCAATTTCAAAAGTCCATTCAAAAATATTTGTCATTTCAACATTATTTTTACATCATATATATTATGAAACAGATTACATCACCTGGTTATCCTTAGTAGGAGAGGTCTGATGTCAAGAACCCAAATGGTTAATTTTACCCCTATAATTTATATTTTCCAGTAATATAAAAATATTGAAAACAAAGCATCCATAGAATCCAAAATGACATTTTGGTTAAATAATCTGATATTCCCCTTTTTTTTTTCTGAAATGATAAGTTATGTAACAGAACTTTTTCCCACAGAAATTATTACTGAACTGAACTTGCTTTCTTTTTTATACATTTTAAATATTATTTTCATATGGTGCTTTTTGAAAAATATTGGAAAAAAAAAGATTTTCCTCTTCCAAACTGATAACATAGTTCTGAAAACCTAACTGGGAATGTCATTGTAATAGAAGACAGTCCTCAGGCAGTCAAAAAAGAAGCTCCATCAGGAAGCAGATGAAAAGCTCAGAAGTTGTTTAGACTGGAGTAAAATTTTTTTGGCAATGGGAAAATAGCCAGCCAAAGTCATGTCATCTGTAACTTGGTAAGTTATTTATTTTCTTTTAATCCTATTTGAAGTATCAACATTTCCAGTTACATTGTCTTGATTGGCAGAGGTGTTGTATGGCTTGGGATAAACCCCAGTAAAACTCTTCATTCCTATCTGAGATGCTCCAAGTTCTGAAGGAGTTCCCCTTAGCTGAAAACATCCATGCATCAGGAACATCATCACATCCTCATTACCCCTTAACATCACAGCAAGTCAAAACTTCAGAAGGGCAGACAGCAACATTCTTTACTGCATATGCCTGGGCATGACTTCATTTTAATCTCAGTAACTGGTCTGACAGAAACCCTACGTCATGGGAAATAACATCCAACTAATTGTGTGAAAAGAATATTATGACTTTAAAAAGTATCAGGCTTGGAAAAGGTAGCTTATAAAAGACTATGTCAGACCATTATAGATAGAACTATCTGTTTAAGTCAATGGGAATATTTGAAATCTAACTCTCCTATGAACTGTACAGCTATTCCACATTTTTCACCTTACCATTTTGTATTCTTTCCAGCCTTTTTGGAAGTCCAAACTCCCATCTTCTCTGTGCTGTATAACTGTCCATCCTCCTCCAGCAATTTCCATATTGCAAAAGACCTGTCCAGTAATAAAAAAAGAAGAGATACTTGCATTGGAATTCTGTCATTTTAGAGGGGGAAAAATGTGAATAATGGCATTAAGGAAGCCTGTTTTCCTATGGATTCATGCCTCATCCTCAGACCCCTCATTAGAACAACTTGAGCTCTTATGTTCAGTGTAATTCTCTCCATAAAGTCTCCTGTTCGTTCAGCACATCACCCAAGAATATCTCCCCAGCATCCTCAGTTTTGCTCTTCACATTCCCTTCATGTTCCTTTTCTACTTTCTCTGCAGTTGTCCTGAAACTACCGCCTTCCTCTAAACAAAGAGGTGTATTTTTCAGTGATAATAATGTTTCCTACAGCTTTTACCACAGTGTCATTCTGTCTAAGAAAGAATCTTTAGGAATTCTTACAGGAAATACCAATTCGAGGAATACAAACTGTAGAAAGGATGAGATTATTCTGGTTTGATTTGTATTGTAATGCGTCAGTGTGGTAGGCAGTGTCTGAAAACACAGATAATTGATCTCATATCCTGCCATCATTGCACTGATAAAATTCTAAGTTGGATATCAAAATTCTGTGTATTAAGGATAATTTAACAATTTTGCTGAAGCTTGATATTAGAATATTGTGTCAATTGAAACCCACTAACAATCTTAAATAATCCATGTAAAAATCAAAATGGATATTTAATTTTTACTCATTTTTCACTCTTATTACATTATCTTTTTTAAATTATAGAAGATAAATTGTGAAAAATTACAAACACTGCTTATACATTCACTTTTCTTGGCATGTGGCAAGTGATAGTACTCATTATTGTATGACACTTGATTTTAAGACCCAACTAAGTCTCTCAGTGCTACTCATTGAAGCAAATTTTCCCGATTTTCATTCCCATGTATTCATCCATCCCATACTGGCACTGCAGCTATCCTAAATTTCACTTGCCTGCATACTTGTATAGCTATATTCCCCTTTTTAAGAAAGATGTCAATATGTAAGAAGGTTGAAGAGATGCCACCCATCCGCTTAGCTTTTGTCATTCACACCAACAAGGCAACTCTGGACAGTAATTTAAATCTTTAAGTTGCTTTGCCAAATTGAAGGTTACTATCCAATACAGTTAAATAAAAATTCCTCCCTCAGTTGACTAGAGAACCATATTCCACCCTCAGGCAAAACAATTTGAAATATTTCCTACTCATAAGCATTGTCATAGTAATCTTGTGCAAGTGCTTTTGTTTTAATTTGTTCCAGGCATGCCAAGTGAAGTCCCTATGTAGGTGAAGGAAGGAAACAGAATACTGAACAGTACAAGCATGTGAACTTGATTTAGGGTAACCACAAGAAAACCCACAATTTGCTTGACAAACATTTTGGCCCTATTCCTCGTTCAGGGAAGACACTATGAGGCAAAACATTTATCTACAGGATTTAATTTCTTTAGTCTGATTTACAGTGAGAATTTCTAAATGATGGATTCACTTTCCTTATAAGTCATTTCAAGCTCCCATGAATCCGCTGCCAATTTTTAAAGCATTAAATCCTCATCTGTATTAAGACTACTCATTTTAAAGACGCAAAAAAAAAAAAAAAAAAAAANCTCTTTTTTTATTCTAAAATATAACAAAATACCTATTAAAATACTTCCGTGTTTTTTAAATAATATAGCAGATTAAAAGAGAAAACTGCACAGTGAAAGAAAGTTTTACAGCAACATGTAATTCACTAGCTGTCATTGTGTGGTCTGGCACTTTCCATGGTGGTAGACACAAACACCTGCTATATTAACAGGAGTGCCAAGCTCCTTATAGATGTTTGCTGCTTATAGTTGTAGCCAACAAGTGTCCTGAACTGGCTTCTGTCCCAGACAAGGTCAGAGCACTCAGCCATTAAACAACTTCTAACATGTTCTGATGCTCAATCCTCTACCAAAAAAGAAAAAGGATGAAGAAAAGTGACTTTGAATTTTTATTCATCTGTAGATTCTGAATTTGTTATCAACAAAAGAACCTTATTTAGATTAAATGGCATCCAAAGCATTGCACTACTGCCTTGCTTTAAATGCATGGGTAAAAATACCCAAGCTATTAAAAGGCACATATGGGATTATTAGTATATATTTTAACTTTATGGACTAAATTATTATAAACTTTATAATAATCATTTAGAGATCAGAACAATTCTAAAGTAAACAAAAGGAGTGGGATTACCTCATACTGTATTTTAAGTGCTTGCAATCTAGTCTACATTGCTGGCCTGTAGCAACAAGCTCAAGAACAGCCATTTGAGATTCAGAGAATGTCTCTACTATGCAGAAACCAAGGCTGGTGGTAAGCATGCCAGAACCACAGTCTCCACAGTGTATGTGGCCTGTATGTAGTTAATGGGCTAAAATTCTGGCAGATACACTCAGAGAAGTCATCAATGTGAGGCTGGTAGGCAGTCCACAGCAAAAAGCAGAGTGAAGGGGGTTGAAGGCTGAATTCATGCCAATGCAGATTTTTTGCAGAGTTGTAAAGATGTAGATATGCAGACCCCACTTGCAATTTAACATGACATTTTCAGTGCAGTGTACGCAGAAGTTAGTAGAAGTCATCCTTGTGATGACTTCGGAGAATGTTAGAGCAGGCAGCCAGAAAGTCTAATACTATGGTAAAATACAGAGGTGCTACAGGCACTCAGAGATGTCCCGGTGGCTTCCTTCAGCTCCCAAACAGTGACATCCTCATTCTCACTGCCTCTCTCCTCCTCATCATCCACTGTTTCCCCAGTAGCTGTACCCACCTTTATGGGGCACTGAGAGGACTCTTCTTGCCTTTGCCGTCACTATTTGTCAAAAACCATCAGGCATTGCGCGCACACACACACACACACACACTCCAAAGTAAGCCATTTAATTAGCTTTATACCTAAAGGCAATGTTTTTTTTTCTCTTCCCATCTCAAAAATATGGAACATTATTAAGATCCTTTTAAGCAGAAATGCATCACTTATTTTTGGTGCAGGGTTGGAAGACACTTTAAGCTAATGAACTGCTAAAGCTATCGACATGAAAGAAAAATTGCAAGTTAAATTTTTATGCATACAAAAATGAGGCATATAAATGTTATGGAGCTGTAAGTACTAAGGATAATTTTCTATGAATACAGGAAGGTAATAAAGAGCAAAAAATTAGAACTGATAGTAACATTTGTATAGATGTTGAAGGGATATTTTCTATTGAATGTCAGGATGCTAGGAGGTATCCCTTAGGAAATACAAAGTGAAATGAAGGTTTATTTTTGTAACCCAAAGTATAAAATTACTATAAACGAGACAACTGCCAGTGGCTCTGAGTGTTACAGAAGGCAACAATATATTAGGCCACTTAAGACATGTCAGAGTTGTGCATTGCATTGTGGTACTCCAGATAACTAAGCCTGCTTTAAACATGCTGGTATGTCTCCAAGGAATAACTATCAGGATATTAGCTTGGGTCCCAGAGCAATCTAACTTGTCAGTGTGGTGCTACCTCTGGGCTAATTAGTCCTGGCACAGTTCTGCGTTGATGTGATTTTGAAGCTATCTCAGCTGGAGTTAGTTCAGCTATCTCTGAGCAGCACTACCTTGCAGACTGTTAATACAACCTTAATGTCTGAAAAAACATCTGTTAAAGCAATCAGACTCTTCACTTGACTAACAGGAACATGCTCATGATCAGCTCTTGCTGTGTTATCACTAGGGCAAGACAGAAACAGGTGCTAGCAGAAACCCCCTCAACACACTCGCACACATTCCCACATTTTCTTGCTAAAAATGGGGAGCCTCCAGGAAAAGAAATAATCCAATAATACCAGCTGAATTGTGCTGCCTGTATTGATTGATAACAGTGTCTGCAAACAGCAATATAGCAGAAACACAGAGAAGCTTCTATAGTGTCATTGTCCTTGTGTTACCAGTGGAGTGTGTTTAGGGTAAATATACCAGGAGCATCAGTGCTACAGTGCTTTCAGGTAACCACTGTTTTTCAGTGCAATCCACCTTCTGGGGATCATTTATGAACTTTAATAAGGCTAAGTATATCCACTGCTAATCTGTACATGCAATTCCAACTTTGATGTTACATCTCTGTATTGAGTTGAACAGCTTCTACAGAATTACTTTTATTCTTTTTGTCCTGTTCAGTAATGCTTAGAGGTGTCTCCATATTTCACGTCATGTTAATTATTTGTCTATTCACATTAATCAGAGCTGTATTGACCTTTGCCCATAGTACTCTCCCACCCCAACTGTACTCATGGTTTAATGAACTCTAATTCATTAGTAAACTATAATGTCTTGTCATTCACAGGCTTCCAAAGGCCTATAATAAAACCAAATTCACTTTAGAAATAAATTTTACGTATCTTAGTATCATTTTAAAATGCCTACAGAGAGTAACATTGGTAATATTCATTACTGCCTTCTCCTGTTTGCAGGGTCATCACTTTACTGCAGTATAAATTCACTAGACAGATACGGTTCCCTCCCTCCTGTCTGGCCTACTTGCTGGACACCACTGTACTTTTCTCTCGCAGGCAACCAGCCCATAGCCTTGTTGGGAGCTACTCCAAGTAATGCCCTGTTAGAGGGACAAGCCAGCATTTCTGCATGTATAAATTAGGCTTAGGTTATTCGTTCATCTTCCTAGCTTCAACTGGCTCTGGAACCTTAGCCCCAAAAGCATTCTAAAAAAAAAGTCTCCTTTATAGATTAATGTTGCATGTTCATCAAAAAAACTCCAAAGGATCTTTTTAGAGAAGGACAAGAAAATACGTTTCACCATTTCAAACAGTGCTAATATTTAGCATTTTGTGTTCTCTACAGACAAATATATTCTTCCCTGCTCCCTACAAGTAAAGTAGGATTTTTGTAAATCTTTATAGTTAAATCTACTCATCCCGCTATTTCTTTTTCAGCTACTAGATCATCTCCCCATCAGATTCATCATGACAGCATTTTATAATAGAAGATAATATAAGAAAATGATAATTTTATGATAGAAGATAATAATCTATACCTTATTGCAGACTTATTTGTGGTCAGTCTGATTCAACTGAACTTGCTGACTGGGAGGAAGTGAGTCAACTGTTGAGTGTGTGTTGGAATTTAGGAAGGATTCTCTGTCAGTGAGAAATAAGAATGTCTGGAATACTACAGTTTATCATTTTCTTCATTTTATTGTATTTTTTTTTCAAGACTGAATATAACCCAGGTTATTTATATCAGTACAACAGTTTGAAGAATGAGAACTTCCATAAAGGCTCCAAATGTTCCTTTTAAGGCCAGGGCAACATCACATTAACAAAGAAGAAAATAAAACAAATATTTGCCTCACCTTTTTAGGATCCGACACATTGTTAATATAGATAGTGTAGACCCCGCTTTTGTTAAAACCAGATTGATATACATCTGCACAGTCTCTGTAAGGCTTTTCTTCCTCCTTTTTTGCATTCTTAAGTAAAACTGCAAAACAGAAAAATATAATAACCTAAGTTACAACAGTAATCTTAAGCATTTCTGTATCAATGGGACTCACTTTTGCACATTGTATTCCTTTTAAACATACACAGAAATAACTGTACTGTGGTCCTTACTCAGCCAGTGCATTTGGTAAATTCTATTAAAGAACTACTATGAAACTTTCAGACAGATGGCAGAGAAGGCACCAGCATAAGTAAATCATGTTTAGCAAATAGCTAAACAGAGCATCCTGTCTAGAGAGAGATGAACACAGCGGATTCCTTCTGAGTGCAAAGGTCTGTGCAGCTGCAGGTGTTGCGCCTGACTAAAGCTGTATCTGGGAGGTTGCCAAAGAACGCCCCAGCAACGGCATGTGGAGATGGAGAAGCTTGTTCAGTGCTGTGATCCGAGACAGACTTCACCTGAGACAGCAACGCAGAACCCCAGAAGGAGAAAGCCTATGCCCTTTCTTCACAGGGTACTGCCTTTTGAGCAGCCCAGGGGCTTGAGTTGTTTGCTTAAGTTTGTTTTTATTTTGGCAGAGAATTATTTCATTATTTTCATGTCTGCATACATACAAGTTGCTAGATACAACTTATGGAAAGAAAAAGAAAAATCAGTGCTATTGAAGTCAGTCATGTTTAGTCTTTTTATGGCTCAGAACGGGAAAACAATTAATGTTAGAACACCAGCGCAGATCTTAATCCTGAATGTCACAGACCACATATATAGTCTAGGCTGAGAAATCAGGAGGGCAAGATGTTTGAGGATCCCAGTCATGAACAGCCAGGAGATTCCCTGTAGATGGAGTAACATCTGAGAGTGTTCCCTTCACTTTCACAAAGAAAAGTAGCCTGACCCCACACGATACTGAAGGATATGACTTCATTCCAACAACACATACTTTAAGCACATCAGTATTCCCATGGAAATCCATCAGTCTACTCAGATTCTTAAGGTTAAACATGTCCTTAAGTGCTGTGCAGGGCCCAGGCCAGCACTTCATTAATCCTACAATAAGGAAACAACATTTAAGTTCTCCATACACACATTGTCTGGTGAAAGCCGCATCTTTTTTTTTTTTTTCATTTTTTTGGCTTGAAAATATGAGTTATAGGTACAAAAGGGACTACGCCTTATTCACTCTCAATGAAGTGGCCCATACTGCAAATTTGGCGCTTAATGATAATGTTGTGCAAAAGAGCAACTGCCTTGCACAGCATGTGGGACCATCTGGGCCATAAGATGGTGTGCAGTAATGCCAAGGCTTTGCAGCTTGATATACTAACTCACCTTTCAACACTTCAAAGCAAAATTTTAGCATGGCAAATTTCTGCAAAATGAATTAGCATTAATATCATTGCACAGATGGGGAAATCGATGAAGAAAAAGGTTATATGCTTTGCCTCGTTTGCTTTGAAAAGGCGAAAATGGAAAAACAGTGAGAAATCCAGCCTTGAACTGTAAGATTATCCTGCTCTCCAGGTACAGAGACAAACAAAAGCTTTTTACTTCTCCCTTTCCATGCATATGCTGTGTTTATTGTTTTTGTCCAACACCATCAATAAAAATAAAACCTGGTTTACATACTTGCGTGTGAACTTTAACTGGAAAATCAACTACTTTGAAACTTGGCCATATTTGTAAAAGAATGGCAATGCCCTGGCTACGCAGTAGGTGACACACATCCCTGTGAGATGGCATTGAATGAGGTCCTCAGCAAGGCACACAACAACAGTGAACTCTTGAAGGTGCCATTTTTTAGATAAGACATAGAACGGAGGCCTTCACAATTTGTGTTAATTAAAGATTTCACAGTACTTTTCTGTGAGCAGATGGTGTTAGCATCAGTGGCCAAAGTCCAGCTTGAATAATTACTTGGGGCTGGAGCCAAAGCCTAGAGGAGTTAAGGCAAAGCCTCTCATTGATTTCGGGGGGCTTTAGATTAAATCCATTCTTCCTGGCCTGGATTTCTTTAATACTGTTGTTTCAACTGCAGACATCAGTCTCTCTTGTCTAAAAATGTACTTAGCTGTGCAGAGGCACAGTCTTAATTTCCTTCAGTCTTAAAGCACTTATATTTTAATATCTATAACTTATATTTTAATATCTATAATGTATGTAGAAAGACCACCTTACCTCTATTTTACAGTTACATACACATTGCAAACACTTGGAAATAACTACTTAAGAGTCACTCAGGGATACTGAAATTTGAATTTGGCTCCTTTTTAACTGAAAGTTAGACAAAAATTTCATGATTATCTCCCAAAGTTATATTATCTGACTTTTAAATAAGGTAAGATTTTAATTTCAGATGAATTAGAATTAGACTTGAAAAGAATCTTCTACGGAGATGGATATCTAGCAAACATACTTAGAAATACAACTTTTCCTTTTGCTCTGAGACTAGAAAAAACACAACAAAACTGCTGTTGATGTCAGAGAGGAAGGCGACAAGGACAGATACATATATGCCCTATATATGCCCAGTTCCTTCTGTCCTCTCAGTATCAGCCAGCTAAAATACTTGAGATCACATACAGGAGATGTAACAATTTGCCACAGACTAAGCAATCCCAATAACCTTCTTTTGCAGCAGTGGGTTTCATCCAGTGAACCACTGTAGCTAGGAGAAGATGACTTTCTTTGGGTGCCTGTCATCCCTCTCTCAAAAGTTGGTGGAAGGCCACTGGAAGGAAAGCTCAGCCCCTTGTGAAGCTGCTGCTCAACTGTTACAGATTGCAGCACAGTATATTTAGCATGACCAGCACAAAGTTCAGTTTTCCTTAATACACCGGACTGTAATTTGCAAGAACAACCCAAAGTTATCAGAAAATTAATACTCAGGAATGTTACTGGTAATGTTCTTCTAGGGTAAAATATGTTTTTTCTAAGGTTTGATATTGTTTTTCTAACTTAATATTCCATACAGTTGCCAAACCACTTCTACCTATCGCTCAAGACTTCTTTTTTTCTATAACATTACATACACCTTGAATCCTTTATACATCATGTGAAGTTCCTGAATGATGCACTGGCTGACATATGGTAAGTGTGTAAACAAACATAAAAAAAGTAATAAGATTCAAGGAAGCAGTTTTAAAACAAAACATGTAGCCATTGAATTTCTTTGTTCAGCTTAAAGATCTTAATTGACTTTACAGTTTTCTAATGTTAGTTTAGCTATTTTCACATACAATGCTTACGCCAAAGTTTTATGTATCTGAAGAAAAAGATAAGCCTATGTCAAGCAAAATAATATTGCCATTTTTTACACCTGAATACTCAGCCAAAATCTGGAGCCCTGGAGGATTTTTTTGTTTGCCTTTTCTGGATGAATAAACTGGTGATGAAGTAAGTCATGCTCCTTTGAAGCAATGATACCTATGTGCAGAAACCTGCTTTCCTAAACACAAGAATAATTAACAAGAGAAATAAATTTATTTCATTGCATATCCAAAAGACTTCTGCTTAATTTTTAGACCAATAACTTTCTCCTTGGGCTACACTACCCATGTTTCCCTACCTGGTGAATTATTTCTTTCAGTTATCAGTCCTTTGGCTGTATTTTTTTTTTCTCTAAAGCCCTGGGTGATGAGTCAAGACCAGGCAATACAGCAGGTACCATCTGTAAGAGCCCAGAGCTCTGCCAGATGGCTGCTCCCACATGGGTGCAACAGCCCTGGCGGTGTGGCTGCTCTGGGCTTCATGGAAGGACAGGAACCCAAATCAATGGGGTTTCTGCTAACCCAGGAGCTGTGAACTGCCAGGGCTTTTCTGCTGCTCTTACTAAATGGGCATTAACCGTCAGTAGAAAGCCGGGGTTGGCACCTGAGGTTGTAGCCTCTTCAGTTTTCTTAGAAAGGCTTACCAGAGCTTGCAAGCGAGAGAGCTGCGACACCCAGGGCCTTTTCCCAAAACGATAGCCAGAGAAATCCCTTCACTGGTTGTTAGTTGTGTGTACCTCTGTGTTGAGTGAAGCTAATTTCTGCTATCAGCCATGAAAATAAGTCAATGGTAAATGAGTTTACTAGTTCTGAAAAGTTATCTCAAATGAAAGAAGCCTGCTCTTCTGCCCAAATTTAAAGAAATACCAACTAACTATTAAGAGCAAATAGCTTCTGAAATACTTAGTAATCCAAAGTCATCCTCTAAGAACACAAAATGTAAAATATATATCTTTTTTTTTCCTAGCTATATAAAAGTTATCTAATCTAATCTTTACAAGAAAAAATATTTCAAAATTAAAATGTTGATTTTTTTGAGATTTCTGATTGTTTTTAAGAAAATGAAGTGGTTATCTCACTGCTTTTCAACTCTGTCAGATATTTGGTGAATGAATAGTGTGGTTTGTCTGTAAGCAATAAAGAATATCAGACTGCAGTTCATTATGTTGGCTGAATCAATAAGAACATATTCATATTTACTAAATTGTTTAAGGTCTGAACTGCCATATTTGTGAAATCAGTTGAGACTGAGTTAATCACTAGAGTCTTACGTCCTCTAGTGATACTGCCAGTAAATGAAAGGCAGCTGTTGGTTTTTTGCATGATGGTGACTTAGTTGGACAGATATGCAGAGGTTTCTGTAGTGTCTTAGTTAATTATTATAATTTCATACATTTACTTACATGAATCTAATTTTCTTATAGGACTCGATAGTCACTATATATACCAAAAGACACTCAGAAAAAAATTCTTTGTGCTTTTGAAGCTTAGAAGGAAAAGTCTCTCTCCAACATCGTATTGGCAAATATAATTGATCCAAATTCTAGCTGCTCTATCAAAAGTATCTGAGGTGAAAACTTCTGTCCCCAGATGAGGAGCTTCTAAAAAATGAAAAAGAAGTTTGTAAACTGATGTCTTTTTACCTACAGCTGCAGCATTCCGGATCAGGGTCATTCAAGGACTACAAAATGGCAATTTCTGTCCGTACCCAGACTGCAAACCAAGATTGCCTTAATCTTGTCATGGTTCCAGACACATGGTGGGGAATCCTACACTTCTATAAGATATCCCATATCTCTGACCTCTTTTCCAGCCATTTGGTTGCAGCTGCTGTTCCAGTTACAATGGCAAACAGTGCCTGGCTCGCAAAGAATTGAATCAGGAACAGTTTGCTAGTGTTATCAGAAGGATGTCAGTCAAATATCCTCAGTGTGGAAGCCTGGAACATGGCCCACACATGTATATATGTTCTCAGAGTTAGCAGCAGGAGACACAAACAGATCTGACAGAGAAAGGGTGAAGATTATTTTTGTTCTGAGGAGGAAAAATATGCAGAGTTACAGCCACTCAGTTTTTGCTGACTTAAAGCCAGAGGTATAGTGTAGTCTGTTTTCAGCAGCCTAGTCTTGCATACACCAACCTCCGCTTGAGAACAAACATTAAATTGCAACCTAAATCACTGGCAGTGATGTCTAACTATTCCCTGCAACAGACAACCCTGTGAATACATAGTTGTGCTGCAAACGTTCCATGCACCACAGGAAAAGGCACAAAACTGGAGGCACTTAAACTCATATTTGCTCTTCAGATAACCATGGTGTTAAAAATGATAGCCATGTAAGAGCATGTTTGTGTCCCTGTCAAAAAGGATTTGAAAAGTGCATTTCCTGGATTCTAGTCTGTTCAGACATATAACATATACTATAAGTTTTCCTTTCCTAAAACTATTTCTGGATTATTAAAGCCACCGCTGTTACCCAATCTAGACAATGTGAAAAAAAAAATATAAAAATTACAATCCATTGAGAGCTAAGTTTCCATTCTCGGAAATTAAAAAATACTGCAGTTACTTATTATTGATAAAACATCAGGAGTTTATGGTTCTTTTTATGCATCTAGCTAGCTAAGTAAATGTTTAAAAGCAATCTTACATGCAAAAAATATCCAGGTCTAGCTTATTACAGAGAAAGACATACTACTACCACCTGCTTCAAAACTTTCTCCAAGGTCAACTTTATATTGCTCTGTATTAATATTATGTTTTATTTTCATCTCCGTGAAGTCTGCGTATCATCTTAAAAAAAAAAAAAAAAAAAAAAGGATATTAATATGAAAGTTTCTTTTAGATGTCTGGGAGTCCGGCAGTCTTTTCAGACATGGCATTTTGTGTGCATGCTTATGTGCTCACGTTTGTTTATTGGAGAGGTGGGAGAAAGTTTAGGAAAGTTTAGGAGTTTGGATATGTATTTTCCATCCAGCTAACTACTCATTCATTCACCAAAATGATTTTCAAAGTAATATTTCTTTGTGAGATTGCTCTGAATCTGGCAAAAAGAGTTGGCCAAAGCAATACTGAAAAAAAAGTTCATGTTTACATACTGGAATAAAATATTTCTGTTCTGGGAACTAGACTATACAGATTTTCATGAATAAGGGAAGAAAAAATCACATTCCACTGCTTGAAGTTTTTTCTTTTTAATTTGCTTTTACCCTAAAGCTATTGCTACAAAATCAAGTTTAAAGATTATAAATTTGTGGATTATAGTTTATAAAACTGTATTGTCCAGGCTCCCATTAATGCCAAAAGAGTTATGAGAGTGGCTGTACTAGGTTATAGCGTAGCTCCAGCCTACCCACTATCCTGTCTCCAGCATAAGGCCCTAAAAGTCATGGGTCTTCCTCACCAGCCTGCCCCCAGGCCTGGTCAGCCCAGCCAGCTCTGTTTCTTTCAGTAGAAAGGAACTCAACAGGGGAGCCCATGCCCATTGCCCCATCTCCACAGAGGGCACCACTGAGCACACTCCACCATGTCATGGATACTTCCAGGGATCTGTGGATTTTGTTAGGGTGACATGCATGGTATCCCATTCCAGTTCCTTCACTGGACATTTTTTATCTTTTAACCCTCTGGTCTTCTGTTTTCTTCTTGTAATTACTTATTAATTACCCATAATACCTATTACCTACCATTATAATTACCTATTTTCTCCTTATTTTCTTTTTCATTTAGGCCTTTCCCTCCCCAGGAAGGCCTTAAGGTTTTGCAAGGGCTAGGCCAACACCTGGCCCAAAAAGGAGACTTTAGTAAGAGGGGAAGAGGATAAAAGCAGGAAAGCATTTCCAGGAATTTACAGCATAGGCACTTCCTCTGCCAGATATAATATCCTTATATTTAACATGCTTTGAATGAATTTTCTTCCAGGAATTTCTCCAGTTGTTCTTTTGGATTTTTGTGAGCTTTACTCATTCACAGTGTCATACCAAGGAGCTCCACACCCATAACACGTTAAGGGCAATCTCTCACTGTTAGCTTTTAACTAGGGTATTTCAGCTCGTACCTCTTTGCTCTTGGCTGAAAGAGCCATAAGTTCTGCATGCATGCTCTGCAAGCCACCTGTCATTTCTACAACATTCTCCTTCAATTTTTTTCACAGCCTGAAACAGATCTAATATACTTAATGGGCTCTTATTTCACACCCTTCATCATCTTCCTTTTTGTCCTTTTCAGTTTTTTGTTTGTTTGTTTGTTTTTGTTTTTGTTTTGAGACACAGGGTCCAATATTTCACACAGTATTTGATCACATCATGAAATACACTGTGGTACATTTTTTTCTGATTTCCTTTCTGTTCCTTTGTAGTAATTTATAAAATACTGTTTTCATTTCAACTATTAATATGCAAGGAGCACATCCCGTGTTTTTCATTCAAGATTTGGGAATTTACCTTAAACTTACATGTCTGTTTAAGCTGGGAGAAACTAGAACTCTAGAACTCCTTCCTCAGGCACACTTATCTGCTGAATAATTGGAATGTAAAATGCTGGCCTTAGTGTAAGTTTTCAGAGTTTATGGTTGTATAAGTAAACATCTTCTTTTTATGTCTAAGGGAGCATTTAGTTATTACCCAAAGTTAAAATGCAGGATGTCATTTAAAGGACTGGTGTTGCTCTTCCCATTGCTGTTGTTTGTAGGCTGTCTCCATAGCCACAGAGTGAATCAACTAACATGAGATCTGGGAGAATGTTTGTTTTCTGTTTGTTTGGTTTTGGGGGGGAGGGGGTGTCCAGGGTGCTTGGGGGTTTTGTTTGTTTGATTGTGTTTTGTTCTGTGGTGGTGGTGGTGTTTTGTTGTTGTTGTTTTTTTAACAGGCATATAATTCCATTGGAACAGCTCACTTAATTTGACTTATCCTGTGATCCTACAGTCACTAGATTGGAAGGATAAGTGGACAGATTTTGTTTCCAAGAACCAATGACAAAAGCAAAAATAGCCCTTTTGCCACCAGCCCCTAGCCCTTCATGGTTCCATGCATAACACTTATTGCGTGTGGGAGGCCTGAATGAATGCACGAACTTCTCTTAATACAACTCAGCAAAACTACCAGGCCATGCTGAAATGCAGCTAGCGGGGCTAAGTCAATTCTGCCAGCCTAGAACTAGCCAGAACTAGCGCAGTCTCAGATTCGTTAGGAACACTAAGGTTCATTATATACAAGAATTTTAGATCCACATCTTTAATGAGGGAGGAGAGAAAAGGCGTAGTGAGTTAGTTGCATCACATTAACATTTACAGAAAAGTTTTAGCAGCTAACGGAATATTACATTTCTCTTTTTTTCCCCTCCAAGAGTCTGAAGTAAGAAAAGCAAACAATGGCATAGCAAGAGCACTCAAGCCATCCAACTACTTATTAAATAAATCATTTAAAGCAGAATTTCCCTCCTGTAGTGCTGCAAGAATTGACTAGGTCTTGGAAAATGATGTTAACATAGTGAGCTTTCACCCTCTCCAGGGCATAATTATTTACTACCTAATAAATTATCAACAGTTATCAAGTTTGTTTCCCAATAAATCCAGTCTTAGTGACTGGTAACAACAATAATACTTCAATTCACTGCGCATTTGAAAGGCATCACTTAGGAATACCATAAAGTGGTCCTCATTAGTGAGCTGAAATAGAATGCCTTATGGCCCATTTACAAAGAGATAAAGACACTTAATTATCCAGCTGCAATATAGTTCCTTAATAGTTTCTGCTTGAGACAGCAATTTTGTGAGTAACCAGCCATTCAGTGAGAGATGAGAACTAAAGAAGTCTTTCACAAACCGCTACAAGAGAGATTAAGCCACTGGCTTTGTTTAATATCTCTCGTGTCCATATTTCTTTAATTGATTTATATTTTTCCACACAGGCACCCTAATGTGCATTTAGTGTTTCCAGCTGAATCATGGTATTCATACAAAGAAATTTTTCATTAACAAGCCATTTGGGTGACACTAGCAATGTTGTTGGCTGGTTTATATATGCTGATATCCCCTCTAATATCTTTGGTGTGAGTGAATAATAAAATTTTCACAAAGCAGAGTGAAGAGGGATTTGGGACTGAGATATACTGTAGGAATGAGAGTGGGTAATTGATTTCAATATTAACAATCAAGAGCTGAAATGCAAAAATATATACTCAAAGTTTTCATTTTTTCAGCAATAATAAATATTGACTTGCTGTCACCATCAACAAGTTAATAGGGATAAAATACAGGAATCCCCAAATCTGTTTTGAAGAGTTCAAATATTTTCCCACTGGCAGAAATTTTAAATGATGTACATTTAAATTAACTTATTTAAGTACTGTATCTCTATTAAACAATGGTCTGACTTGATCTTAACTAATACACTTTGTTGTATTTTATTATACAGTGTAACTTGGAAATGAAGTTATCCTTGCCTGAACAAGGTATAAGAATTTTAAAAACATTTTTAAAACATTATGATTTGGAATTAATATCCTTAAGTCTTTAGTTTTAGAAAACAGCAATTATAAAATTATTTTGTCCCAATGTAGATACTGATCATGTAAATAGCAGCACTACTCTTTTCACTCTTTACAGATAACAGAGAGAAAAAGGCACTTTCAGATGCAATTCACCTCATCCTAAGACAACTCATTTGACAAAATCTCCTTTGTTGCCTCTAAAGGAAGTCTAGAACAGGTCTCTACTTCTACACTGTAAATGCTAGGTGAGTCAGGCAAAACTGACCCCCCAAAACTCTTAAGCTTTCTGAGCATCTCTGAAAAATGTGTATGAACATAGGAAGTCTCCAAGGGAAACAGGAAGTCTATAGCACATGAAAAACAACAACAACAACAACAAAAACCAAGCACAAAACACAATAAAGCCAGTGCTGATGTGTATGTTTAACTGAACACCTACACAACTGTACAAAAGCAACCTGATCTCCAACAGCAGCACTGCAGTGCTTTTCAACTTGGTGGGTCCATGTGCTCAGCTAGATTCAGCTACAGCAAGGATAAGGGGGACTCCTCTTCCATGTCACTAAGAGCAAAATTAAGACTCAGGATCTCTCTCCAGATTTCAAAGTCCAGACACAGACAATTCAAAAAGTGGAATGCATCTATAATTGTGACAAGAGCTTTGTGAATTGTGGGTGGAAAAAATTATTTTTTGTTATAGCAATCTTCTGCTCTTTTTAGAACAGAATAGAATAGTTCAGTTGGAAGGGACCTTCAAAGATCATGAAGTCCAACTGCCTGACCACTTCAGGGCTAACCAAAAGTTAAAGCATATTAGTGACGCATTATCCAAAAGCGTCTTGAACACCGACAGGCATGGCGCATCAACCACCTCACTAGAAAGCCAGTTCCAGTGTTTGTCCACCCTCACAGTAAAGAAATTGTTCCTTACTTCCAGTCTGAACCTCCGCTGGTGCAGCTTTGTGCCTTTCCCATACATCCTGTCATCGGTTACCAGGTAGAAGAATCTGACTCCTCCTTCTGCACTTCCCCTCCTCAGGAAGTTGTAGAGACTAAAGGTATTTCTGTTATTGCTTTAAGATGTCTTTAAAACATACTATCACTTGCCCACAGAATCTCTAAAGCAGGAAGAAGTAGAGGGAAACTGAGCAGATGGATATTTTCTGTATTCTTCGACAAACATATTGTCAACCTTAGCTGTAGCTATTTGTTTTGATGCCTTTGAGCATCAGTGTAGGGCTTAATGACAGAACAAGCTAAGGGTGGAACACGAGATAGCTTCAGTGCATTAAATGAGGTTTTGTTCAAAGCTCAGGTGTGGCTGCTCCAACTCTGTCAAGTCCATTTAACTGTGTTTTTAATTCATAGAATCATAGAATGGTTTGGGCTGGAAGGGACCTTAAAGACCATCTGGTTCCAACCCCCCTGCCATGGCCAGAGACACCTCCCACTAGACCAGGTTGCCCAAAGCCCCATCCAGCCTGCCCTTGAACACCTCCAGGGATGGGGCATCCACAGCCTCTCTGGGCAACCTGTTCCAGTGCTTCACCACCCTCTGAGTAAAGAATTTCTTCCTAGTATCTAATCTAAATCTACCCTCTTTTAGTTAAAACCATTACCCCTTGTCCTATGACTACCTTCCCTGACAGAGAGTCCCTCCCCAGCTCTCCTGTAGGCCCCCTTTAGGTACTAGAAGGCCGCAAGGAGGTCTCCCCAGAGCCTTCTCTTCTCCAGGCTGAACATCCCCAGCTCCCTCAGCCTGTCCTCATAGGAGAGGTGTTCCAGCCCTCTGATCATCCTTGTGGCCCTCCTCTGGACTTGCTCCAACAGGTCCATGTCCTTCTTGTGCTGGGGGCCCCAGAGCTGAACGCAGTGCTGCAGGTGGGGTCTCACAAGAGCAGAGCAGAGGGGGAGAATCACCTCCCCCAACCTGGTGGTCACGCTTCTTTTGATACAGCCCAGGATATGGTTGGCTTTCTGGGCTGCAAATACATTCTTAATCAGTATTAAGATCAAAAATAATAAAATGATTCAGAATTCATAGATGAAAAGTGTCATATTTTGTTATTGCATTTCAGTATGTTATAAAACATCGGTAATAAAAATGCAATTTCAGCTATAAGAAGACAAAGTTTGCCACTTTATTCATGCACTTTTTTCTTATAACCATGTTTCAGCACACTCCTGATCCACCTCAAATCTACAGTTTGTAGACAAAGTTGGTCATAAACTTTGTGAATTTAGCATAAAATCTTTGTTTGCTTCCATGCTTCAGAAGAAAAATAATTGACTGATGCCATATGCACGGTTCCTGCCTTGTGAGTTACATCACATCATTTAAAAAAAAAGCTTAACAATGTTAAAGATGAGGTACAAAGAGGAGACAAGTGCTTAAGGAATGAAAAGAGATTGATAAAGAAATGGTTACCTCAGAATATATCTCAGATGAATACCAATATTATTTTCTCTGCACACATAAAACCAAGAACTGTATCATACAACCTTACTTTTCTACACTGCTGTCTAAAATGTGTTAAATAGTCTAGTTATTGTACTTCAATATATAGCTGAGTCAATATAATACAGAAAAAAATGTTTTGCTGAACACAATTCAAATGTTAAGACTTAGAATTATCTTTCAGAACACCTGAATCTGTTATTTTTTCTTGGGATTCTGACTGGGATTTCTCTCTCTCTCTCTCGCTCTCTCTCTCTTTCAAAATGCTGGCATGTATTATATAAGCCGTCTTTGAAGTCTTGCTAATGAAGTAGACCAGCACCTCTGTTGGGGTAATTTTGCTAATGTCAATGGAGTTTCCCCTGTGTCTGTAACCTTCAGGTCATTTCTTTGAAGTTCTCATTCTATTCTCACTCTGTTCATTTCAGTATAAATTTTAATATCATAACAACTGTGTTGTAAGAAATGGAATAGACTACTTACAGTATAACGTTTTGAAAAAACTAATTGCTGTGACTTTTAAAAATATATATTCCATTAGAATAAATTTTTGGACGTATTTACTTTTCACACAGAATTTTCTAAAATATGAAAGCTACCTATAACCCAGGAGATTTGAACCTTTTCAGAAATGCCAGACCCACTAACAAAGTTATTTACTTCATGAACTCAACAGGTACTTCTGGGGAGGTAAATTCCTAGCATATATGTGTATTATTTTGAGAATTAAGCTTAGCTTCTTGTCAGCATTCAAAAGGAAGCTAATGCTTCATTTCTCTCCTACTAGGAGGTCACAAAACCAGACATTAATGACAAAAATTTCTCTACTGTTCCTTTAGTCTGCTTAAGTACACAAGTTCAGACCAAACGTTTTAAGAAGGTATGTTATTATGCTGTCTGACAAACAACATAAAACAAACAAAACAGGAAAAGGAAAATAAGTTTATGGTTAAATACATTTCCCCATTGAAATTCTAAATTCCCTTATGCTGTGGGTAGGAGCACTTGGGCAGCTATTTTAAGTTATGCAAATGTATGTTAACACAATAGACATGCTAGATCAATTTTCTTCTAATGGACAAAAAAAAAACAAAAGAACAAAGTATTTGAAAATAGATGTGACTTTAGACTGAGCATATTTTGTGACCCTTGGCTTCAAACATAATTTCCCACTGGACCACTGCAATTTCTGAATTACTTAGTTTGAACTTGTGTATGTCTCTTTGATGGTGATATTATCTATTGCTTAAAACAATTTGTAGTGCATTCCTTGTAATTTTTTTAGTCATATTTTTATGACTGTCTATGTAGCACTACATATCCTTTTCACAAGTAATTTTTCTGATGTAGAAGCTTAGAAAGTCTGTCACATATACTATTTACTGTGTTAGAAGTTTATTGTTTGATGGTGACACCAATGTTCCTAAGTAAATATAAATTTTATTTTTCATATTCTGAAATACTCATAATACTAGTTGATAGGACTAGTTGTAGAACTTTACATGCAATCCCAAACATTATATTTTTATCCAGAGAACTGCACAATCTCAGAATGAATAGCAACAAGAATGCTATTGATAAGCCAAGATTACCTGTTTTTCCATTCATACTCTCAATACCAAAATGCGTTATCCATCCTCAGACAAATAATGCTCAAAGCACTATGAAGAATAAGCAGTTTTAAGAAAATCATAATCACAAAATCTTTGATGACCTATATAGAACGCAAGGACCTCTATTCAACTCTTTGTTGTCTTCTATAGGTGAAGGACTTCTACAACCTTGGAGGTGCAATATCTCTGTGGTGATGAATTAAGCCATCAGCTCAATATTTCTATTTCTCTACTCTTCTGTTGCGGAGAAGTAAATGTTTCAGGCATTTGTCTATATTTGAATTTGGAGATTACTTAATTTCTAAAAAGTTACTTTAAATTTCCACCATACCAAACAATCTTTTCAATTGGAAGGCTAGTGTCTGAAAGGACAGCTTTTTTAGAAATTCTATTTTAGAAATTTATTGGCAGTTCCTGCCAAGATTATTGTCCCTGCCTAAAAAATACAGAAACAACATGACAAATCTGTTTAGCCATAGGCACAGGCCAAAACAGACATGTGGGTCTCCACGGTATACTGCGTATGTTTGATTCTCTGTAGACTCTGTAGGCTTTGTGACCTCTCAGAGTTTCTATTTTTATGGATTACATGCAACTGAAATCCTAGAATCACTCACAATAGGAGAGAGGTGGGTGGTATTTTGGAAACCGAACTCACAAACAAGTCACGTTTGACAGGTGGCTCCCATCGTAACTTTGGTCTGTACCAAAACTGACACTGAAAGCGTGATCTGGATTTTGTCTTTTGGTCCATCTATATTTTTAAAAGTTATCCTCTGTGTCTTTTACTTTTTTTTTTTTTTTTTTACTTTTTTTTCTCTCGCTCTGTATCTCCACACTGGTTAGCTAAATTCATCACAGACTACTAGCAGGCAGACTTCTGAAAGTGTCCCAAGTTACTTATATAAATCTAAAAATAAAACTTCTGATACAATTATGTCATCACTGGAAGAAATTTATCTCATGTTTTGTAATACCAGCTTGATTTCAAATGAAGTCATTCAACTGTATAATTATTTAATAAAAAATATCTTTTTAATTACTAACTTCAGTTTCACAAATTGGGAAAGCCTGAAAACTATGACATGCAAAGGAGAATATCATTTTGCTGTCTGTGACTTTTATCCTGGGTGAAATTTTTAGGTTTCTTGATACTGATATTAGTTTTTAAAGTATATACACATACATGTAATGTAAAATATACAGACCTCCACTTTTATGGTTGAAAATCCAACAAAGGTACTTAAAGACATTCACAAAATACTGCTGGGTTTCACCACATTTTGCAATTCCTCTCAGCTCCTGTTTTCATCTTTGGGAAGTCACTCATCTTTGACAATCTGGCCTTTTAGACTTGATGCCTTTCTTAGGTCACACTTTTCAAAGATAAGTGTCACCAGTTAAAAGCCTGAAGTTTTTAAGGGGACCCATCTTTTGCTAGCTCTTCTGCTTTCTAATAATTCAAAAATCTTTAATAATCACAATGATATCTAGCAATCAATACTTTACATAATGAAGTATTATCTTTTATCAATGGAAAATATCTCTCAGTGTTACTGGCTGTTCCTCTTCTCTCTAGCATTAGTTATTTGTATGTTTACATAACAGCATCCTACATACCTTCTTTCTCATCCAATAGTTCTGTATTTTTCAGCTCTCTCTCCTCATATGGAAATCGTTCCAGGTCTCCAATTATTTCCATTATCCTATTCTGCTCTGGACCATTTCCATTTCTGCTATATCCCTTATGAAATTAGATGACCAATATTTAACACAGTATAAGACAGAAGTGGTGTCACTGATTTATGTATCACATTTTGCTACTCTCTATCTCCCAATAAATACCAATTCTTACAGCATATTTTATGTGTTGAACATTAGTGCTCACATAAAGACTTGTGCAAGACTAAACTTCGTCTTTTTTTGTGAGAATCTAGAGTAGCTTCAGTTGTATTTCCCAGCATGAAGACACTTCTGTTTGCATAGACTAAAGCTGGTAGTAATTTTTGTTACAATGCTTTAGTATTCTGCCTTCATTGGAGTACATTGGAGTAGTCTTGTAGTCCAGGATATTATTTGAACTTAGGCTGCCTGACTTCTTTTTCAGCTGTGGTCCTACCAAAATTATTGGTCAGCCTGACCTAGGCAGTAAGTGGAAACTTTTCTGCAATTTAAATTTTAAATTTTATCAAAAAGGTATCCAAGGAAAATTCTGAGCATGGTAGTACACAAAATGTAATGAAGTCCAAAATCAACAGTTAGAGTTAGGCAATTAAAATTATATTTAGGTATTTAACTGTGATGAGTAATTTTACTTCCACTGTTCTTCAGAAATAAAAACACTACTGAAAATTCGGGTTTTCAGGCACCTGAATTTGGAGCCAGGAGCCCAATTTTAAACATCCACTTCTGAAATCCTCATTCAAAGTCTTTATAAGAAGAAGCTGAGGAAACTAAGTTTAAGATTTTTTTTTTTTTAATTTTGAATCAAATTCAAAATGATTGGAAAATCTGTTTCTAGCCTTAAAAAGAACTTGTAGTGTATCTCTGTATGAAAATAATATATCTTTCTTATTGATATTAATTTTAAAATACTCCTGAGCTCTATTAGAACACACTGCACAGAACTTTGCCAGGTTTCTTTGCCAAAAGACCGCAAAACATAATAAAGGATTTGCATTGCATCACAATGTTTCTCTACTGATATGAGAACAGCCTTCTATGAAGGATGTTATTTACTTCAAAATGCTGGGGAACTATATAACAGAATAAGCAGAAGGGAACATTTAGAATGGATATGAGGAGAAAAAAAAGTGGAAAAAAAAAAAGAAAAAGTAGTCTATCAACATGGGTCCAAACATGAAACACTTCCAAAGGAAGAGATGTAATCCTCGTCACTGGAACTACTCAGATTTAAACCACACAAGTTGCATGGGAATATACAGTAGAGAGCAAACCCACAGTGCCTTGAGCTGAATAGTGTGAATGATATAATATGTCCTTCTGCCTTTTAAACCAAATATTGAATAACAATGCAGGTGAAAAGTTTTTTCTGAATTTTTAAAAATATTTATAGCACCTTGAGCTCTAAAATTACAACGAGCAAATGTGCTGGGCTCCATGGAGTGCTGGTGCTTAACCTCACATAAACCTCTTCCATCCACACTTCCACACTCACTGGATGACTAGCAGAACTTGTACATCTACGGCTTCTCTCCATGTTTATTCTGTGCCCTTTGTCAGAAGGGTTTTGATGACCAAGATGGCTCTCAGTTTTTTTCCTTGACTTTCTTTCCCCAACAGTATTTTTAACCCTCTACATGGCATATCAGGCACAGTAGTTAATCTACTTTTAGCTGTTAATCTTAACATATAGCCTTTCCTCTTATATTCTCCCTTACATCTCTTCTTCCCTCTATTCTGTACAACTTTGCCCTGTATTTTGTAGTTACTAATTTGTTCTTTGCAGTGTCCCATTTTCATCCCTCACAGTGATCTCCATTCATCATTTGTCTCTTTCTGCCACCTCCCTTGGACAGTCCTGATGAAAGAAATGTCTTTCCTGAGACATTCTGCAGTCTTTAGCATTTGAAAACTAAAATCCCACCTGAATTTCTTTCTCAGTGTCTATAAGAAATGGTTTTAGTAACAAAGACAGATTTGAGGAGAATTGTCCTAGATGCTTTGTCAACCCCTTCTTCAAAAGAGGTTATTTCTATCTTATGTGTTTGTAGTGTGCCTTATGTACTCAGAAACAAACAAAATCAAGCAAGGCAGAAGGAAGAAATATGATCCCTTATTTTAAATAAAAACTCATTCAATAGAAGACATTCATCTTTTGGATGGCTACAGCATCGTAAGTGCCTACATCCAAGTCCACCACCTTTAAAACACATATATATGTATTGAATTCTGTGTTACTTTCCTTCATTTAGCACCCTTTTCTCTCCACTGACAGTAAATGAAGTTTAGAGTAAATTGGATATAGGCACCTATAAAGTTAAAATCCATGGTTGGTCAGATTACTCCCAGCAGGAGACAGATGCTCAGAGGAACAAATCAGTATTGATAATGTGAAGCCAATGGAATAGGATCATCAAGTCCAGCCATCACATAACACTACCAAGTCCACCACTAAACTGTGTCCCTAAGCACCATATCCACACATCTCTTAAATACCTCCACGTCCTTTTCTTTTTTAGAATAAGCTCATTGAGTTCTACCTTTCCAAAAATACAGCACCTCAGAAGAAATTTCCTAGTATTTGTAATGTTTTATAATTCTGCTTTCTTACCTCCTTCCTTGGAACAGAGGGTGATTAGAGTATGAACTGTATCCATCAATTCAAGCTGCTGCTTCTGCAGGACACTGTTATTGGTTGTTGCCTTGTTTAACTGTTTCTCTAGTTCCTGGATTATGTAGCTTTGTCGAGTGACCAAGTTTTGTAGATTCTCTTTTTCCTCCTTCAAAGTGTCCAGCTCCTCTTTATGCCTTTCTTCCATTTCTAAAATTTTGTGCTCAAGTAAACTAAAATGAAATAAAACAATTAGCAGATATTATTTCATGCCAACACATCTATTAATACAGAAAACAATGATACTTCATTTTCACCATAGAATTCAGTACATAAATTATTTATTCTAAAAATGTCACATCTACTAATTCAGCCCATTGACTTTCTCCATCAAGCAGCCAAATATTACTGATCTCTATGGTTCCATCTTGTGATGTTTGCATACAACAGTGCTTAGAATAACATGCATGGAACTGCATAACTAGTTGTTATACCCATCCATATTACCAGGAACACATTTGTATATAGAAGTTCATGCAGAAAAGACTAAGGTTGGCAAAGGAAGGAGAAGAGCAGGGCATTGAAGAGGACATCATTGGTAGTACGGATTGGTCAATACGATAAGAGATAAAAAAAAAAAACAGAGGTAAACTAAGGAAGAGTTTGTGAAGGGCCTTACAACTGAATGGAAGAGGGTAAGTGCTAGGAGCTATGTAGTGCCATCAAAGGATATGGAACCCAAAATAAAATTACCATTTGATGTGCTCTGTGAAGCTGGGAAATAATTGTGTACCAGGTGAGTGGTATCTGCTTTCACATTTCACAGCTAATATCTGGCAATAGCAAATAAGAATTTTTTTCAGACCAGTGCTTTGATGCTGTGGTGTTGTGTTGGGTTTACACGGCAAGGTTTTATAGCCGGGTGACGGGTGACTGTCGGGGTGGCCTCTGGGAGAAGAGTCCAGGAGCTGCCCCATGTTAGAGAGAAGACAGCTCCAGCCGGCTCCAAAAGGGACCCGCTGCTGGCCAGAGCCGAGCCAGGGAGTGACACTGGTTGTGCCTCTGGGAGAGCAGAGTTAAGAAAGGGAACAAACTGCTGTGCCACAGCAGCTGCGAGAGAGGAGCGAGAAACAGCCCTGCAGACACCCAGGTCAGTGCAGAAGGAGGGCAGAAGGGGCTCCAGGCGCTGGAGCAGAAGTTCCCCTGTGGCCTGTGGAGAGGCCCATGGTGGAGCAGGCCGTCCCCCTGCAGCCCATGGGTACCACACGGAGCAGATCTCCACGCTGCAGCCCGGGGAGGAGCCCCCATGGAGCAGGTGGATGTGGCCTGAAGGAGGCTGCGGCCCATGGGAGCCCCCACAGGAGCAGGCCCTGGGCCAGAGCTGCAGCCCGGGGAGAGGAGCCCACGCAGGAGCAGGGGATCTGGAGGGAGCTGCCGCCTGTGGGGGAGCCATGTTGGAGCAGTTTGGTCCTGAGGGATGGACCCCGTGGTACGGACCCATATGGGAGCAGTTCTCGAAGAACTGCTGTCTGTGGGAAGCCCACGCAGGATCAGTTCAGGAAGGACAGCATCCCGTGGGAGGGACCCCACATTGGATCAGTGGAAGAGAGTAAGGAATAAGGATCACCAGAGATGTAGCATTATGGACTGCTCGCAACCCCCATCCCCCATCCCCTTGCTCGGGGGTAGGAGGTAGAAGAGGGTGGATGGGGGAAGGTGTTTTTAGTTTGATTGTAGTTTCTCACTGCTCTACTCTGTTGTCAATAGGTAATGAATTACATTAATCTCCCTTACACTGAGTCTGTTTCGCCCACGATGGCAACTCGTGAGTGACCTCCCACAAGCTTTTTTTTCATCCTATTTTCACCCCCCCCTGCACTCCTGAGGAGGGGGAGTGAAAGAGCGGCATGGTGGTGCTTAGCTGCCCATCGATGTTAAAACACCACAAGTGGGAGTTTAGCAGAAGGATTTTATTAATATTAGATAAAGAAATAAATTCACCCTCTCTGCTACTTTCTTCTTTTAGTAATTCTACTGTATACACCAAAAGAGGTATTTCTCATGCCCATAAACCAACTGGTGGTTACAATCTTCCCAACAAACTGCTTCCTGTCCAAGCCAGTCTTAGATTTTATTTATTTGCACTCTCCCCCCACCTTTGTTTTTACTTCTGGATAATAGATCAGTGGCAAAATGCCTGCATAATTTCAGGTCATTTAACCTAACTGAAGAATGTAATAAAATCCATATGGAGTTGTTTCTACTAGATATCACAGAGCCTTAATATGAGCTGTTACAAATGATAACAATGCAAAGATTAAATTCAGGCCCTGGATTTGCTGTACAAGCTAGAGTAATATAAAACTTTTTTTTTTTTTTTTTTGAATAAAGGAAACCAAACAGCAAATCTCTCTCTGAAATGTTATAAATGTGGGACTTATAGAGATGCTGAAGAAAATATACTTTGCAAGACCAACATATCTAGTTCCGTGAAAATCACAAGGATCTGAGAACGGGGGAAGAAAAAATGAAAAGATGGGAAAGGAAAACACTTTTTCCTGGGGTCAGCTTCATTTCGAAATGCAAGGAGAAACATGATATTTCATTCTAAAAGGCTCATTAATTAGTAACAAAAGCATAACAAGATTCAGTGGACTGAAATTTGATGATAGAAAGTTTCAATATGAAACAAAGTATAGATTTTAAAACCAAAGATAATAAATTATTTTAACACCTTATTAGACCTGTGGCTAACTTTTTTCATCACTTGAACTCTAACATTAAACACATTGCCTTTGTACTCTGGATCTACTTGGATTTTTCTGAGAATACTTATGTGAAAGTCTTTCAGCTTTGTTATACTCAGACTAATTAATGCAGTTAGGCAGAAATGGTTGAAAATGTTCAGATGGAACTGTTTTTAGTCATAAAATATTGTTCAACAAAATAAAAAAAAATGTGTGTGAATTTTATCAGTTCTGTCCACATTTTCATGGAAATTATTAAAATGTTTGTTTTGACTTTAGATTTTTGTTTTGTTTTGTTCTTTTTCTGATAGACTATAAGTTACACTAATGGACTTTGAATAGAATCATAGAATCAGAGAATGGCCTGGGTTGGAAGGGACCTTAAAGACCATCTGGTACCAACCCCCCTGCCATAGGCAGGGACGCCACCCACTAGATCAGGTTGCTCAGGGCCTCATCTAACCTGGTCTTGAACACCTCCAGGGATGGGGCATCCACAACCTCTCTGGGCAACCTGTTCCAGTGCCTCACTACCCTCTGAGTGAAAAACTTCCTTCTAACCTCTAATCTGAATCTCCCCTCTTTTAGTTTAAAACCATTCCCCCTTGTCCTATCGTTATCCACCCGACTAAGGAGTCCTTCTCCATCCTTTTTATAAGACCCCTTTGAGTATTGAAAGGCTGAGATGAGGTCACCCCGGAGCCTTCTCTTCTGTAGGCTGAACAGCCCCAGCTCTTTCAGCCTATCTTCATAAGAGAGGTGTTCCAGCCCCTTGATCATCCTTGTGGCCCTCCTCTGGACCCACTCTAACAGCTCTGCATCCTTCTTGTGCTAGGGGTTCCAGACCTGGACACAGTTCTCCAAGTGGGGCCTCACCAGGGCTGAGTAGAGGGGGACAATCACCTCCCTCGACCTGCTGGCCACTCCTCTGTTGATGCAGCCCAGGATGCAGTTGCCCTTCTGGGCTGCAAGTGCGCACTGCCGACTCATGTCGAGCTTTTCATCCATCAGAACCCCCAAGTCCTTCTCTGCAGGGCTGCTCTCAATGAGTTCTNNNNTAGTCGGTACTCACGTCCGGGATTTCCCC